>LRSR01008223.1:0-20151 GCA_001579985.1 Hypsibius dujardini
TCGTACGACTTGACAGATCGCACCAAGACAGTATTTAGCCGGGCATAATATATAGAAGTACATTTGGCTTATGATACGGTACATGTAATGATTGGTATTCCGCTCGCCGGAAACGGTGCTTGCTCGCGCGAAGCGCGTGTACAGAACTCTGTTCACACTTACGATCCTCCCTCAATACTTCATTTGGTTTCGTACCCGCAGCCGAGCGAAGCGAGGCTAGGTACCTCGTCTGCGAGGCGTAGGAGAAAAGCCAAGCCTGCTGATAATGCTCTCAGGCAACGATTCAGTTGCCTGTATTTCATTAATTTCAATGCATTCAATCTGCCGGAAAATCCCTGCTCAATCCAAGCTAAAGAAATAAATCACAAATTTTAAGGCTTGCTTGTCAAAACATTAGTTTTCTAAAGGTTTCATTGGTGCTAAACTTAGAGAACCGAATGTCCTTATGCGAATAATCGGGATAAAAAATGCTTCTTAATACGATTTTTATAAGAATGCAAATTGTCGGCGTTCAAAATGTCTGGGTACATGTTGTGTCCGAATATGGACTCAGATGTACGACATTTCGGTATACGAGTTGTCGGGGTACCAACTGTCTGGGTACAAATTGTGCCCGGATACGAAGTCAGAGGTACAACATGTCGATATACGAGTTATCGGGGTACGAAATGTCGGGGTACCACGAGGGGTGCACGAGGGCGTATGAAGACAAAAAAGGAAGCTACCATACAGCTATCATGGGGATCTCATCACATCCCCCACGACTTCAGTGCACAACGACGGCGACGACAACGACGTTTGGCATTAAAAAATCACAAACGATCAAGTCAGAGAAAAGAGTTCAACAAATTAGCCCGCGACCTCAAAAGCCGTTAGCCTTCTTCCCTCGTTGAGGCTTTTTTGGGGGCGCACTAAATGTCCCCGCTTGAGAGGAGCCATTCGGTACTACCACTCTGGATGAGGAGGAGGAAGAGGATGTAGTGCATTTGAGATTCAGTAAGCGCTTTTCCGCCTGCCGGAAATCGCGGCTGTTTTGTCCACTGAACCACGGCAGGATTAGCTGCATCCCGATCTGCATGGGCTGCGGTAATCCGAGACGGTGAAGCGTGATGGACGGTCGGCTCTGCTGTCGGGCGTGGTTGCCGGGGATGAAGTTCCCCATGACGAGGTAGAGTTGGGAGCGCAGCTCCACTTTTTCGGCACACAAATGCCGGCAGGTGTTGGACACCCGCTCCGGCTCGAAGAGGAACTCGATGCTCTTTGCGAGTTTGAGTTGCTCCTCCAGGGAGGTGTGGTTGACGGCTGTAAGGGACTTGGGGGTGAGTTTGAGCAGTTTCGGACGCTTCACCAGGAAGACGCCGCGGCGGGTGAACCGGCGGAACCGCACCTTTGCCACTGAAAACATAATAGGTCCATTTAGTGTTATTATAAAATAGACTTTAATTTAAAGCTTAGCAGTATAATATATGTTATATAAAGATGTTTATAATATAATTCTAAAATATAAAACAAATGAGGGGCACTCCAAAAGTCTTGGCACTCGGTCATTTATTCTACACCAAGCGACTGCTTTTCGAACCACTCAACATAGGTACAGTAGTTAGATCAAACAGCTCAGCACATGTAGTTAGATCATGGCATCATAAGCGGTAAATCCGAGTTTCACAGACCTGCATGCAGAGATCTGAGAGGAATTTCTTTTGGAAGACCCACTACTCAATACTATTGCAGCCGTATATTAAGTTGCTTTAAATGGACTTCTATGCAGACAAACACAGTTTCGCTACTGGATGAGACAAGAGACACTTTCCCTGCAACTGGTTGCTGCAATTCGCAAAAGATTCAGAATGTAGATGGGTGTGCACAGTGGCTAGAACAAATGCCGACACTCTGTTGAGCACACAATCAATCAATCAATCAATCAAATGGTAAATCAATCAATCAAGCGAAGCTAAAGCACTCCGCCTGATTTCATGCCGCACGGTTCGGTCCGTCGACCTTGCCTTGTCTTAGCCTTGCCGGTATCCTTTTATTTCAACTGTGTTGATTAGTTTTCTGATTGGGCTGTTTACGTCAATAAGAAAAATAATCTGACCATTCGTCATGGAATGAATAAGACGCGGCCGAGCCGTTGGCCATAATTCAAGTTTACACAGCGATCAACTACTATCCGCTAGAAAATATTCTTTCCTCTAGGCCTTTGGCCGTAATCCAGAAAAAATTTCAGAAATAATGTAGAAGTTGCTCATCTAAATATTTGCAATACCAGAATTGGAACGCACCTTCTAATCGCGATATATATGACCGAGTGTCTCGACATTTGGAGTGCCCCTCGTATACAGTTTCATGTCTTTATTGTTTTGACACATAAAAAATGTATATTCAACAATATAGAACGTGTATTATTTCATTTATTTAATGATGATTTATATAAAACGGATGTTTCAAAATATGAAATATGTGTTTGATTTTGTTGTTTTTAATAACTTATTTTATGTTATAATAGTGACGTATGAAGTATTCGAACATTAGAAAGAGTGAGTGTGAGGAAAAGGCGTTTTTCCAATTACCAAATTCTGCCTGGCAGTATGCAGATTCCAGCTGATGCGGTGGCACAATAAATGAGCACATGGGGCAGGATGTACTGTCCGTCTCGAGAGTCCTCGGTCTTTCCGGGACGGCGGTAATGGACGTTGTGCTTGCCGTTGTGGTGCTTGTAGCAGGGCCTATAAACGAAAAAGTGTGCTGTCATTATATATCTACATATATAATAATATAATAAATATGTGTATAAATATACGGCAATTGTAGTTCCTAATTAGTATTATTTTTTTAGTTTTTAGTAGTAACGCAGTTGTAGTTGCTGATTCTAGTTTTTAATTAGTAGTTATGTACTTGTATTTTTTTGTTGTAGTTTTGGTTTAATCAGTTCAAAAAATAGTGCTATATCATCCACAGTGACTGTTAATATCTACCTTTTACTACTGAGCTAATGATTTTTATTATGAAGCCGAAGAACTAAAAGGATTGCTAAAAACAAAGCTAAAATTAAATCATTGTCCACTGCATGGCGTCGCTGAAGCTCTCTGATTCAGCCATGTTATCATTGCTGTTAAATTAAGTAAAGAATAGTTGACAGATAAATTTGTAGTGTTAGGACAAACTTGCGGAATAATAAGTATTTCATTTACCCACAGCTATTTTTTGTTGCGATCTGCCCGATTGTTGAATCGTGCTTTGAAAATCCGCGCTTGCGGTAAGTATCCTTAAATTGATTCCGCCCTTTACACTAAATCTTCGCTTTTTTGTATAAGCGGACTAGGTTATAAGCCACGTGACTTTTTCACTTGTTCAAATTAAAAAATCCTTACCTCAAATCTCTCCACGTACCCTTTACCTGATTAATTTAAGGATAATCGCAACGTTTCTATCCGACTACTGTCTACGCTGAACTTCCATAGACTCCATCTTCGACTGGTAAAGCGCGTTTCCCTAGATGAATTTCGTATACGAAATTTGCGGGATATTAATATGCAAAATTAAGTGACACAATAAGTGAAATTTATATATCGAAAAAAGTACTTTACAGGAGTAGTTGCAATTTTTTTGTCCAGTCAAAAAAAGAATTCCCTCCCGAAAAACATTATCTGAAATACTTGCAATCCATAACGATTAAATTTGCTGTTTTAAATACCGTTCCATATTATGTAACTTAGCAGCTTGTAACCACTTCTAATCCCTGAAGTAAAAAGGTGACAAAACAGAGTACCATTTATGATACCAATATTATTTTGACATTCAGAGCAAGATGTTATGCCTCGAGGGAGAAAGGCGAGAAGTAATTTCATAAGATCAACAAAACCAAATACACGTTCCATATTTTGAAACATCCATTTTAGATAAATCGACATTAAATAAATGAAATAATATAGGCGTTCAATTTTGTTGATTCCCGGAAAAGTATTTTTTCACTCTTTTTTTCGGCACTAGAGGCCGGTCAGTCATGCCGAATGATACGAAATCATCTTGCAGTCAAGCAGGGAGCATTTGGGCAATACCGACCCTTGGTCTACCAATTATGGCGCAGTCCATAATTGTAGCTGTTTTTGCATCCAATTTTGGAATCTAATTATGGATTCATTTTGGTGTGGACAAAAAGATAAACTGCCAAATTATAATGTACTGTGATACTGTTTCGAGAACCATAAAGGATTTCAATTAAGGTTCGAGTTACTGTCATTTTTTTCGATTCTCGCAAGATGTTCCACTCACGGGTATGCCTTGTCGGCGCAGCTGTAGTGACCGCCGGTCGATGCACAACCCCGCCAGATGGTCGCCTCGTCCGGACTGCTGCTGTCCTCACGGTCGTCGTCGTCCTCATCGTCGTGGTTGTCGCAACAACAGCCGGTGGGCTTGTAAAATCTCCCCTACCCAAAGCCCCAGACGCTGTGTCCTCCGTATTACTATTCCCCGAGGGATTGGGCGAGATACACATGTCGTTGTCGAGCGGGAAACGCGCACAGCTCAGTTGCTGCGGCCACGCAAAACCATGCTTCACCATGACCCCCTCACAGCCGCGTTTGACGGACTCGCACAGCGACCGACACGGGAGGATCAGTGGACCCGGTCCGACCATCATCAAGGCCTGATCCGCCATTTCCGCCATGTCCAACACAGCACTGTTGGATTGGGATGACGCTTGAGGCTGCTGCGGTGGCTGTTGCATCGGACAAATCGGCGCGAAAAGAGAGCATAAAAAGAGGCGCGTATGCTGGTGGCACTTAATGTTGGCCAACGGCATCCACGTCTGCGACTGCTCGTTGGCCTCGCGGACCGTCTCGTGATCCATGAGGTTGGGGATGAGCATCTGCGTGTAGCCGATCCCCTGGCACAGGCTCATGTTCTGCGGAATGTCCACGCACTTTTGCGGGCTTCCGACTGCCGGGTGATGTTGACTCATCCCCGGTAGTAAGGCCGAATTAAAAGCCTCATCAGCTTGGAAATACTCGGACTGACTGATTTCCGCGAAAAAGTCCCGTTTTGCCGGGGTTTGGCGGTGTTTTTTGGCGGAAATGTTTGTAGAAAAATGGCAGAGTACCAGGCAAATTATCGCGCATGGAAAGGTGCGGCGAATCATGGTGAAAAAAGGGATTTATCACAGATGATGCCGGAAGAAAAGTTGTAGAGAAATGTCGGATTCTTGTTGGTGTAGAATAATGTGTCGGAGTCGCGGAGGAAATAAATGTAGAAAATTGTGCCCGTATTTACCGAGCGTGAAATGAGTTTCACCAAGTTCAGTTGTTGGAGTGGGGATGGAGGATGGAGAGATTTATGCAAACGAGAGAGGGAGGGAAATGCCTAATTTGTCAGTGGTGCTCGCGGGGCCATATGAGTCGTATGATGATGGACTCTATCAAGGAGCAATCATCCGGTCGAAATCACAGCTTTGCGCTAGCCTCTTCTGTTATGAGTCTGGGGATTGAAAGTGTGGAGAGATGAAGCCAGAGAGAGTGAAAGTGAAGGGCCGGGAGACTTCATGAAAGACACATCGTTATTCATCATTCGTCGTCGATAAGCAGGAGGAGGTGGAGGGGGAGTGACAGCGCGGAGTCACGCTGTGGCTGAGAAGGGGGCGGAAGGGGGGCCTCTTTTCCTTGTGTCTGAGGCTTGAGCTCCTGTACAAACTTTCATGAGGAGTGAGTGGCGTGGAAACATATTGCGCTGATTGAGTGTTGTGCTTCCGTCTGTGTCTGTCTAGGGCACGTGTAGCTCCACCTTCTTTTTAGGAAGTCTGGCCTCCACTGAGAAGTTATTTGTTGACGTCTGGAACGAGATGTAGCGATGCATGTGATGATCAACTCCATCTTAATGTGGGTAGTCGGAAAAAGACTTCTTGCCGCGATAGACTACTATGCAAAATTATATATATATATATTATTGGAGTTTATAATCTTTCATGTGCAATGAAGAGAAAAATAAGGTCTTACGATTGCTAAAATATTTATTTTATATGAAATGTTGATAACATTGTATGTTACTTTATGTCAAGTAATATATAATAAATAGCGAATAAACATAAATAAATTATAGCTAAATAAATAATATGCTATTATTCACGGTCAAGGGAAGTTTTGCGTGAATAAACGCAAGTACTCCCTTGTTCAAGGAATTAATAGCGATAATAGGATATTTTCAATGGGAAACTGCGTGCACACAGGAGCCTCGCAAGGGGGAAAGAGAAACCGGAGATATAGAACGCTGCCTGGGGGAGTGTTGAAGAAAAGAGGAATCAGATATCTAGCGAGAATTGGCGAGGAATTCGGGAAAGCTCGGGCATAGACAGCACTCAACAGCAGGGTTGGGTAATCCGGCGCGGCATGCAAAAGCAGATAATTTGATCCTGCTTTATTTTCGCTCTGACCCTGCCTTGCTCCCCTTCCCCTTCCTCCCTGCTTCGAGCTGGGACTGTCAGGATTTTCTCTTGTCTAGTTTGGAATGAAAGGGAAGCGGTGTCACTTAATCTTGATTTGATTCTTTGGGCGCCGTAATGCGAAATCCATTAGCACATCAATGGTAAGGTTCAGTGCGTAAAAGGCCGCGGCATTCCTTTCTTTACCCTTCGTCCCGGATCGCCTGCTATCAACCCCTTGTCCTGGCTGTGTCCAGCTATGCCAGCGGGACACCCAATATGCCAGGATAATGACGGCAATCTCATTCAAGCGATCTTATTTGAAGTTAATTGCAATTGCCCTCCTTATCGTTTTACTGCCGTACGAAAGGAGGACACTCAAACTTACAAATGGTATGGACGGATGATCTCGAAACATTTTACACCAAAAGATTCACGAAACAGTCGGCACTTGAAGCCTTGCCCTGATAAAAGTGATGTAATTTCTGTAGTAAAACGGAAACGGATTGGACCCCGATTCGATTGAACTTCGAACCGAGTCGAGAATGGGCACGAAAATATGGGTCGTAAAAAAACGTTAAAAAATGATTACTCTCATTTTTCTATTGTGTTGTTTATGTTGTTGTGTATATACCATGCTTTGGAGATTTATTACTAGCACTTGAGTTTGAAATGAAACTTGCCGGGGAAATCTGCACGATAAGCACTCCATAAGTTTCACCGCAATCATGATTCGTAGTCGATAACGTAGTAAAACCTTTTTTTTCATGGTACAACAAAAAGTACGTGAGGGGATAAACGACTATCCGAGAATAGATTGATCATTTCATTTGGTTTTGGGTTGTCTGATGCTTCTTCGTGGTGGAACACGAAAAATGAGCAATGCTACCTCACTCAGTACTGTACCAAATTTTCGCGAATAGAAACTTCGACCTATCGAATAACGTTCACTTCGGTATGCAGAAACACAGTGCACTTCACAATAACATGAAACTTATTTCGATGCACTGTTCCACCACTTCGAGCTCAATCTGTAAAATACCGATACATTAAAGTATTTTCATACTAAAATGAACATTTTATTGTGGCCCAAAGTTTTGCGATGCGGGCGACTTTTTATGCGCAGTTTCATCCCGCCGAAAAGGAGGTCTCCTTTTGCGACCTGATGGGAGAGGAGATCGTTGTCGTGCTCCTCATTTGGAAAGGCTTAACATTAACAGTTTGTAAAAAAAGAGTCGGTCATGTTTCCTATGATTAACAATTTTGCATTAAAAGTTTGTAGAAAAAGAGCCGGTCATGTTTCAAATGTATTCACTGTCCATCGGAAGGAACGTCGTTTTTACTAATCCAGCATGGTATAGTGGTAGTAGTGGTGGATGGTAGTCGATAATCGGTATGTTCATTCGTGTTCACATTCTTTTTTCATCACCGAGGTCTAAGTTCTAGCTTCAACATAGATGTATAAGTACCGTATAATCAACCCTATCCTCCCAGAGTGACTGGTATGGCGTTTAAGGAGCGCCGATTCGGGAGTTGGATGACTTGTTTCGACGTGTCCGGCAAGCGGTGCAGTTGAATTCCCACCAAATTCGCCGACGTGGACCGGAAGGTGTCGCATCCATCGCTACTCAGATGCAGGCTCGCCAAAAGCATGGTGAAAGGTTTGCATAGCTGTGGCCTATACTTTAGCGTCACACAGCCAAACTTTCAGCTTTCGCGTTTTCAGCTTTCGCGGAATTAAAAAAGCGCGCCGTTTTTCCACCAACAACAAGACATTCAGAGCTGGTGTTTCTCCATCTCTCTTCCACCTATTAATTCCACAGGCAGGGCGCGACAGTTGCCAGCTCATGCGCGCTCTCTGTTCAAGGCCACTTCTTTCGTAATAGCAGTAGTAACACAGTAAATTATAACGCAGTACTAACTCCAGAGAGTCCCACAACCCACAGCGCGCACAAAAGCCAGTCAAAAGCCACGTTCGAATATAGAAAAAAGCCATCTCCGTAGTAGTATATATATTCTATATTCATTAAAAAGCGGGACGTTTTAATGTGTTTTTTTAAATATTAAGAGCCAAGGGCGGGAGCAGTTTATTGTGTATATATTATAAAGCGACCTCCTGCGTTGTTATCACAGCACCGCCGCCGTCGTTTGATTTGGAGAAGCGTGAGCGAAGTTTGTCGCGCCAGGTCGGGCGGGTGGACTTGTTACCTGTGGTGGAGAGAAGGAAGACAAGACTATTGTGGAGCGCCACATCGTCGTGAAAGACCCCCAACGGCGGGGTACGCCCCCCGAACGCACTGGCCGTGGATCTTGACGCGGAGGGTTCGCGGGAGCCAGGCGCAGATTTGGAGCGTTTTTGCTGCTCTTTCCGCGCTTTCCGGTCGGCTTTCCGACTGCGTCCGCGTTGCTCGGCCAGCAGGAGTTCCGTGTCCGAGTCCGCGGGATCGGTGGATTGGTCGCGGGTTCTTCCGTTCTGGTTGATGCTGTGGTGGAGGGAGGGGCTGCTGGGGGTGTTGAGGTTGTTGTGGCTCGACGCGGCCACTTGACGCATCTCCTCTTTGGCGACAGTTGGGTCGAGGCTCTTGGAGCGTGTCTTGCCGAAACTGAAACGCCGTTTCATCCGGCCGAAGAAGGACGTCTTCCGTTTGCGGCCTAGAGGATATGGGAAAAATATGTGAAGACCTACACCCCTTTTTCACCCCTTTTTCACTAAAGCCCCTCCCTTTTCTCAAATACAATAACAAACTTAAAATAAAAAAAAAAGACATCTTGAGTTATTAAAACAAACTCAGCTGGAAGTCTCATTTTATTAAGGATAATATTGCAACCGACTTTAACTGAGATTCTTCTTGATGCTAATTACTGGCAAATGCATAAATACATTGGACTCACAAACATTTTAGTTTAAAATTTATGAAATGAGCGACATCCCTGGCAAGTGCTTCCGAATATATTACAATGAGTTTGTATTATTTCTTTTCATTTCTGAACGACTAAATGTAATTTCGACAGACATTTATAGACAGACAGAATTTATTAAATTCATAGAACATAATGTATCAATCTTTGAAACCGCGAAATATAAACGAATCAGATGTGGCATTCAGGTTATAAAACTAAAACTATTTTAACGATTATCATTTTGAATTTCGCTCATCTAAACTTAGTACCAAAATACTGCGATGATTCACAGATTTTTTGAGGATTTGTCAGTTTATGTTTAGAATTAATGTGGATAAAGAAAAATAAATTCCGGAATGAAAACCCGATAATTTTACCTTTTCCATCAGCATCATATAGCGATGATCCGTCCAAATCCCCCATGTGGCCGTCAATTGTGGCGCTCTAAAGAAAAATTCGGTGAGATATGAGGGAATAATTCGTCAGAAAAAAACAATTGGGGTTATACTGGAGGTTACCACCACGCGCACCTTGGGGACGGACAGCAGGGTCTATATATGAGGGAAGCAAAGATTGTGTCAGTCGGGGAAGTTGTTAGCAGGAGCGGGTGGATTATCGGAGCTCATGTTAACAGCTTTTAATGCTTGGTACTTAGTAACCAATAAAACATTGTTAATTACTATAATTTTGAGCGGGTTTGTTAAATGGAATAAAATTATTTAAAATGCAACCAAATATGGTTTAAAAAAATTGTTACTGTGCGTTACATAAAAGATTTAATTGCAGGGTTCGATTTATTAATTTTTTCTTAAAACTAATTAAATTATTATTAATTTATTATAAGTATATTTATAGACATACCAGTTTCCTTTTTGGCTTATGGTTATTATTGGTCGCGTTGTCCGTCAGCGGGATGTCCTCACTGTGGGATCGCTGCACGGAAGGCACTCGAGACGTTCCAGGCTGGAAGTGACCGGGCGGGAACTCTCCTCCTGCTAAATTAGCCAATTCCTTGGCATCGATCGCCATGGTCGACCCTATTGTTAATTGGACGAACGAGAAAAATGTACATTAAAAAAGCCCGCCAAAAATAGCGACAACAGCAAATACTCCGTCCTGTAATTATACCTTGAGCATGACTATTGCGGTTGAGGGTCCCCGCGGGTGAGACGGACTTGGATGATTTGCCCGCGGGTTTATATTGAGCGGTCAGGTCGAGGACGTTGTTGGACAACGGAACTCCACCCGCCAGCACTGAGAACTAATAACCAGGAAAGAAGTCAAAGGGAAAGATTAATGATGGCATGACATTTTTTGTTTTCTCGCTCCACTTTAGTGTAATTATAAGTCGAGCCGGAGTGTATTCAAAGCCAAGGGCTCGTTTAGGGTCCTTACAAGTCAGAACCAGGACCCCTCACGATAGGGCCAAGGGTTGGACAAAGGGGAAAAATTCATTTTTCCCAGATTGAACCCAAAATTCGGCCTCTCTTCCTTGTTCATTTCGTAACTTGTTGGGGTGTGGAAATCTAATTCCAACGATTCCCAACGTTCATAAATATCACCTTTTCAGTCAAATTTGGACCATTATTGAAAGTTTTGAACCTCCCATTTGCATGCATTAACAGAGCCTCAGATTTTATTGAAAAACTCAAGTGCTGAAAATGATTCGAAATCCCAGGGGGCGTCGGAAATCAGATCCCCACACCCCTGGACGTTTCAAAATAAACAGGAAAAATAAGCCGAATTTTGGGTTCAATCTAGAAAGAATGCAGTTTGCCCCTTTGCCCACCCCTTGGCCCTACCATGAAGGGTCCTGGTTCCGAGTTATAGGACCCTAAACAAAGGCTTCAGCTACAGTTCCCCTCTCTGTCCCCTTCCCCCTTTTTGTCTCCTAATGCTTTTACGATCGCTGAACAAGGTCCCTTTGAGTCATCTAATAAAAAAATTGATAATTTGGGAGAGACGGATTGTTTCTCAATGTTTTAGTGTAAAAACCCCAAAATTTGAACACTGGTCAAATAAGCGATATAACCATAACCATGGTAGGGTACAAGTGGGCTTTTTGGTTTTTCACTCCGCACTCGCTCGGGCTGAACGTTAGGGGTTGAACGTTTTTGTGAACGAGGAAACAATAAGAATTCTAAAGAAATCAATCCTTATTTTGTCGATTTAGAGGACATTTGGTGAACATGAAAAAATAGAAAATGGGAGGGGACAAAGACAAAGAGGGGGGGAAAGGGAAGGGGGGCTTATAGTCTACCGTAAACAAGCCCTTGTTCAAAGCCAAGGATGAATTGATATACACCGGTAATTGGTATGGATGACATTGTCAAGGGCACGGTCGGGATTTCCGGTTCATATATAAAAAGAGGGAAGGAAAAGGGGAGAGGAAGGAGCAGGATTGCGAGGCACTCACTTCTAAAGTCAGCGACCCGGAAACGGAGTCATCCATAAGTGGCCGGGATTGAAGGGGAATTATCTGGCGTTGGCTGGGGTTTTTCTGCAGCTCGTGGAGGCTGACGATCGCGGTACCCAGAAAGTTCTCTGCAGCAAACGAACATTCAATTGTAGAAAACAGAGAATATGGCATATGTGTTGATGGCATTACTCCGATGATCAGCCCGGCATGAATCGCCTTTATAAAGGCTTAAAAATTTAGATTGGCAGATTTACACCGTAGTTTTTTACTATGGGGAAAACTTAACTTTCGCACAAAACAACAATGTCATTTCTGCGAGCCACTATTTTACGGCTATTAACTACGCCTTTGGAAAAGAGAACTAAAACAAAAAACAGTAGCTTATTATTTGAGAAGTGTGTTGGTTGATGCTTATAATTAAACAAGAAATGTGGGCTGATTTTAGACACACGAATGTCAGTTTACTCCTTGTCAAAGTATAATTAGACTCACTTTTTTGCGGTTTTGTTCGATCATAAATCTCGAACAGCATCTCGGATGAATCTGGAGAGACATCGCTGCAGTAAAAAAGCGACATGACATTAATCCACGGACTCGGTCCTTCTCGCGTTAGTCCCACGAAAACGTTTAGCCCATTCTCTCTGCATACAGTGTGAACTTTTCCTCCCACACAGGATTGGCGCCCTTGGCCTTGGCGACGGCGGTTGTGTGCTTCTGCGGCGGCTCATCCATCTCGATCACACAGTAAGGCTCCATTCCAACTAAATTCACACCACAATCAAAAAACGAAAAATAAAATAAAATATTTATTAGCTAATTACTTGGCTGTCAATTGGTAGAAAGACTAAACCGAAAATGTTTGTTACTAAACATGTAAGTGGGAAAAAGCAAGAAAAAGATGAAATTAGTCAAATAGACTAGTCACCTAAAACTAGACTAGAAGTTTCGGCTGCAAAAAGAATCAAAACTGAAAATTCGTAGGTAACTAAATTTCAATTGATTGGAACAGCTAATTCATTTTTGCCTGATTTTAGTTCTTGCCATCCCAAAATGTCAACAAACTCGTGTAAAAAAACGTTACGCTATTACCAGTTTACGATCACGTGATGTCAAATTACTTACCTGCGTTATCACCAACAGAGTTGGCTCTGATGACCTTCACCATGACTTGATAGCTTCCATGCCGGAAAGGGTTTGTTTTTCCACCGTTGGTCATGGAAGCAACAGGGAAAGGGAAATGCGTCTGAAAATTTGTAAAAGAGAACATTGTCGGGCATAAAAATGTTTGTTTTCGGATTGTAGCGAGTATAATGATTGGGGGCATATATCCCTCGTACGTACCTGTAAAGGCTCTTTACCAGGCGTCGGGGAGGACGGTTTGGAGGACGGGGAGTGCCAGCTGGGGAAGGGGAAATCACGGAACCGGGCTAAACGCATCGTCGTGACGGTATTCTGGATGCACTGTTTCACCGCCTCTTGGACCAATGTCCCGTCAAAATTGTCATCCAACGGCGGCTGTATAAAACAAACAGGCAAGATGAATTAAACGGCAACGGCGAACCTGCCATAGATTCCTTACTAGTCTACTTGTTTGAATAACCTTGTCTTTTAGAATTGTTGAATTGAAATTTTCATGATAAATTAAATTATTCTGGAGCTGGCAAAGTTGATTGGTTCTAAATATCTCAGAGTGAGAATTATGGCTCGTAGATGCATGAGGTTGTGATCAGGAGGTATAACTCTATAAAAGTGGGAAAGAAATCCCAATAACTGAAAATGTTTTGATCATTCTCTATTTTTCCCTTTATTTTTATAATAACCTAAACAAAAAATGAAACATAAAGCACGGTTCGTTAGCATGGCTATTAATCAGAGGCGCGTTTCCATTACCAGGGCAACCTAAGTGACAACCCAAACTACGCCCCTAGGGCGACCCCCTGGGGGCCCACCTGGGGTCTCGACCTCTGAAACTGCTGTTCGGTCAAAATATATAGTCTTAACAGTAAAAACATATATGAGATTCTTATCAGATACAATTTTACTTTAACTTCAAACGTGTTTTCATGTTTAAAAAAAATATGTATTAATCAAGTGTTGTTATTTAAGTGTTATGTTAATTAACTATTACGTATTAAGAATAAAATTGTATGTACTAAATATAGCTTTTGGCTAGCATTCATTCAACCTTTTACAGTTACTGTATTCAGTTTTTTTTACTTATCATGGTCTTAAATACACATTTTTTCCTAAGCAAGCAATTTCGGATCGAATGCCAGTACCGGCCGTCCGGACGTCTGCCGGACTCTCAGAGGCATCCAGGGAAATTGCTTGGATTGCCACTCTTTGATAACAGAAACGCGCCTCTGCTAGATTAACGTAAAAAAGGTGCAAAACACTGCTTTAAACAGACTCAATGTCTCTCTCTTGACAGCAATAGCTTACAATTAAAAAATCTTACTACTAAATAATACAGCAATCTGAAATTACTATAGAGTTAATAATCTTTTTAATCTCTCGTTGGAAAACGCCCTGCGCAACTTACGGTGAAAGCGGGAGCACGAATCCGCACACGAACGTCGCGGGAGGATTGCTTGTCAAAGTCCCCCGACAGCAGCAGCTCCCCGTGCTGGGACATGTAAATGAGCATCTTCAGCTGGAAGCACTGATGGTGCTGCATGTTCGGCGGCGCGGACTGCAGCTGACGGAGGTCGTTGATGTTGAGGAACCGCAGCACCTCATCCCCACCCGCGTGATCGATCTCAATGTCGTAGCTGGTCGTCGTGACAAAGCCCCGCGCGTCCGTCACCGTAGCCAGCAGATGGAAGCCCAGTTGGATCGTCTCCACGGAGCAGAAGATGCTCTTTGGGTAGGGAACAATTCCAAGGAAACACACGAAAGCGGATTATTTATTTATACAGAAAGGCGTAAAGATTAGGCTGGATGACGAGGATCAGGGGCTCGTTCAGGGTCCTTACCAGGACCCCCCCCATGGTAGGGCTAGGGGGTGGGCAGAGGGGCTCTCATTTGCATTCATTAATAGAGAGTTTATATTGGGCCAAAAGAAACTCCCAATTTTGATAGAATAACTTAGAAGCTTTTGAAAATGTTCTGAAATCCTAGGGGATTATTAGAAATCAGTTTCCCACGCGCCCACATGTTTTAAAATGATTAGGAATAAAATGCCGAGTTTGGGTTTAGTTTTGAAAAAATGCATTTTTACCATTTGCCCTCCCCCCCCCCCGGCACTACCATGAGGTGTCCTGGTTCCAACTTGTACAGATCCTATAAACGAGCCCGTGATTGGGATAATCAATGAATGCGTGGGATTGAAAGAAAGCGCGGGGAAAAACGGCGGGGATGTTGCGGGGGAAGGGAAGAAAATCACATCATCATGTAATTCATTCAATCATCCTTGACAATTGCGTTGCACAATCAATGTATTATTCTGGTGTCTTTACTGGCTTACCATTTGCTCATCAGCCGCTAATTCCGCGCGAACATCCCCAATCTTGGGAGCACAGCTGGTGGGCAGGAACCGGTCGAACGTTACCAGTATTCCCATCTGGGGAGAGAAAAGAGCGGGAAATATAACAAGGAGGACTGAACCCGATGGAAAAGAAGCAAGCGATTTTAAGGCACTATATTAAGCCATCCAAACGTTTCTTTAAATTTCAGTATCGGTACTTGTAATCTTATGTAAAAGTGAAACACCAAACCCGCGCGTGATTGCGCCTTAAATTTTGAGTATTTTACAAAATGTTAAATCAATTTTATTTATTTTGTTTTTGTTTATTTCCCGAGGTAACGTAGTCACGCTATTCCACAATAACGCTATTTATTCGGCTCACTCACTGTAGTCAGTGATATTGGAGAAAAAAAGATCATTGATTTACTACTATTAAAAAACATGCGGGCTCGAGTTGTTAGTCACGGTACAATTGACAGCTAATGAAAACGGTGTCATCAATTTGAAATAACTCGCCACTTCCGCCGGAGTGTGAAATTATAATGTGGTATGCTTCAGCGTCGCCTAAAAATAGCCTCACATACACACAGGGACCCGATGACGGGTCCCTTAATTCCCATGTAATTGAGAATGTTGCGCGCCCGTATGTCTATCCTGGTCACATACTTCAACGTCACAGATCACGGATAGGAAAAGAGAGACTTCTGCGTCTGCTGCGGTGTCCTGCCATTCTTAATTAATTTGACATTCAAACCGGAAACTGCCCCGCACAAGCATCACACACACTACAGCTATAGAGGGTCCGGGAATGATTTTTGGCGTTGTTTTAAAGTTCTCGGCATACGGCCATGTGTCTATTGTGAACAAAGGTTTTTTGGCTTGGGAGCTCATTCAATTGGACGTCCGCAACACTTCTTCACAACACAACTGTATTCTGGATTACATTTATTGATGAAAAAGTGATGGGGAAAAATCTAGGGACAATAAAATGTCTATAGTGTTCAGTTTGGCTATTTTCTAGATACACATAAGGCAATTTTGCTAAATCAAAAATCAAGGAGTTTACCGAGAGCTACTGGAAAAAGTAAAGTTTGTCCATTTTTTTGGATCGTAAATGACCAAAACATTCTTGCTCAAAATTTGCCACTTGTGTGGCCTAAGATTGCGCTTCCTTTACTTCGATCAATATCTTTACTCGTTTTCGGCGGGTTTTTAAAATCCATATATTGTCTTTGTTTGTAAGATTTATTAAACATTTAGTGCCATAAAAATCGTAAAAATAAGTAGCAATTGTGAAAAAATAATAAAGTGAAGTAACAATTGCTAATTTCGGTAGCTACCTAATTCACACACAAATGACCACGTGTGAAAACAAATAAAGTGGCTGTTTCTCAAGGTGAATCAACTTTAATTTTAAATACTGACATGACCATTTCCCCATTAAATGCTTTAAACGCCCAGGTTCTCTTTGAATGCGGGGAAATTATGTGCCAGGATTAGGTCGCTTGTGTGTAACACAGTTCTACTTTATATACTGCACCGGGAAGAGATTATAGAGATGTGTTTAGACTTTTGGAGCTGCTAAATTTGGATTTGGTGCTGTTAAAGATGCGCGCTTGCATCCCGCGCCGGATGGTTTTCCTAAATGGATCGGCAAATACGCGGTCTTAAATTAGCGCAGTATCGCACTCAATCGTCTGTGTGAATGAAGGAGTGGGATGGACTGTGATGTGGAGCTTTGAAGAGATCGCATGTTTTCATATCCATCTCTCCTCTCTCGCATATAAGCGCATAACACGCACGGAAGCCTCTTGAAGAAGGGGGTACTCTCTCGGTCTGTCTCTTTCTCTGTCTGTCTGTCTATCTGGCTGGCGGCGGCTCCTTCAGATAAGAGTGGGTTCTACGGTGGAGTGAGAGCGAGAAATGAATAACCTAATCTCAGTAATGAGTCTGTGTGGATGCAGGTTCCAGGCGCTCGTCGAACCTTGGTGCAATCACACGATTGCAAGCACACTGCTCTTCGACTACTTATACGTGCCTAGTATAAAAACATTCGACCGGAATTTGGACGAAATACAGAAAATCTGCAATCTTGCCAAAAATGTGGGTGAAATGCAGAAAATCTGTAGCCTTACTGAGAATTTGCAGTCTTACTAAAAATTTGGACGAATTAAAAAAAATCTGTAGCATTACGAAAATTCTAGAAAGTATGCCAGGCGATGTGGATGCAAGTTAGCAAAGGGAAATTTAATTTTCCAACATGGTTTCAACTCGGCATGTCTGTCAAGTCACTTTCAAGCAAGCATGTTCAAGTTTGAGTATCACAGTTGTGTGCTTGTCATTCAACCATTTAAAAAAAAATAATGCCCAAAAATAATTTTTTTTAAGACAAACCGATTTGGATTTTTTAGGTTGCTATGTTCGACGGTCGATTCTATGTTCGACGGTTGATTGCGGTCTGTTAGTCAACGACAAGTCTATGCGACGACATTGGTAGTCGCTCATTAGGCGGTCACTTAACTTGATTAGACACAGTTCTAAGCCATTTAACTAGAATTGGATCGGCAAATATTTGCAGATATATTCAAAATGTACGCTACAGTGTGCAACACACATTTTGATGCTTAACGTATTTCAGAAATCCGGCAAGACTTATCAAGACAATCAATGACAAGCCAGTTCTACCCAAAAAAGCGACCTGGATCGTACAACACAGTCTCTAGCTGTAATCCACACACACACAACTTGCAAAAGCCCTAAAATTTCCAGCGCAGTGGGCACACAACGACATAGACAGACTATACACAACCTTTACATCCATGTGCGTGCCGCGGAACAAACGAGTCCCGCGCGACCGCAGCAGTCGCACAAAAACACGCCGTGAGCCCGCCCGGAGAACGGCGGCACGCGCCCAGACAAAAAGGTGTCAGGGAATCCCATTAAAAATTACGTCCTTCAACTCTACTCCCTCCCTCATCCTGTCTGGCGCTTTCAATGCGCACCTACACACACACTACACACAGTTGAGGGACCCACTATATAAAAGGACATCCGCAAACAAAACCCCACGATTACTCTCACTACGCTCACTCACACTCACACAAACTCGCTCGCCCTCTCTCTCTCTCTCTCTCTCTCTCTCTCTCTCTCCCTCTCCCTCTTCCTCTCTTCCTCTCTTTAATCCAACATGTCACATACATGTATATTAGTGCTTTCATGCTCCTGGCATGGCAATTTACCGCAGAGAAATGACATATTTTCACGGAAATCGGTTAAATTTGGTGTAGAATAATGACAATTTGTCCTGAAAGAGTGCAGGAATTGTTGTGCTAAAATGGCCTGATAATTTTCCGCAGAGAAGTGAAAACAAATCGTTCAAAAAAATATGAAATTCCGCGAAGAAGAAGGGAAGATTTTGGTGTAGAATATTTACAGCCATTTTGGATAAGAAGTTTTAGCAGAAAACAATTCATGATATCTCGCAGAAAAACGTGAGGGAGTTTGCGGAAACACGCGTACCTGTTGTGCATTCCGCTTGGCGTGTTCGTTCAACGCGGACAGCCAGATATCCGCAAACTCCGGCGTGGTGTTGTACCGGTGGTACAGCCAATTAAGCACACTGTTCACCCAGTCCGAGCCCTCCTCGCTGTAGTTGATCAGTTTCACCCTGGCCTGCAAGGTCTCCGACGGCGTCGTCATGGACGTCCCACCACCACCGGAGGACGCTGATCCGGAAGTTGCCAACACATCCGGCCGAACTGCGGGACTATAATGGTTCCCTGCCCCAGGCGTGGAAGTCCGTGACGGCGACGAAGCCGATGAAGTCACCGATTTCGGCGGTACATACGGTTGCCGGACCGCCGGCTGGACATCATCCCCGCGGTAGCGTATCAAGAGGTCCTTGATGTGATCGGTTGCGAAATAGACGATCCCCGCGACCACAATCCACCCCAGGAGGAGTAGCCCAAGCGGGTCCATCGCGGAGGACGATTCATCCGCGCCGTCGAGATTTAAGCTTTTCACCAGCTTCTCCGTCGTCTCGCAGATCCGATACCACACGATATTCGCCACGATATCCACCATGGTTTAGGGTCTATAGAGAGAGAGAGAGGGTGCTTCCTGATGTGTGTATCATCAGACACGGCGGTTAACGGTGCACGCGATTGAGGGATGAGCGAGGGTTCAAGGACCAATCACATTATTCAAGGGGCGGGACGGACCGACAGACGGACCGACAGACGGGAATGGGCGCCACATACATTCGTACGGAGAGCCAACGTTTGTTTGGACGGCGCCTCTGAGGGTCGAATTTCAGACGGGTTCTTCGTGTCGCCAATACAAAGCTTGCGTGTGTGTTTATATATGTGTGGGTGGGTCAGGTTCGTGGTTACGGTTACAGGGCGGGGGGAGCAAGCGATGAGAATCGGATGAGCTGACTGACGGAGGGGCTGAGGAAAACGGGAATAAAACGACCGGGACGTGGCGGGGATTAGGTCATGTCGCACACGGTGTGTGTAGCGTGTGTTTGTGTGTTGTGGTTGTTGTGTGTTTAAGCGCTAGGCGAGGGTGGGCGTTTCCTCTACCGGGTTCAACGGCGCGTGGATTTCTCCTCGCCGCGCAATCGGGATTCTGGAAATATTTACAAAAACAAAAGATCGACTCATTAATTTGATTGATATCTCGGACCGCGCTCTTTCTGCCATAATAATGTCATTTTTAAAGATTTTCTGTTTTGAGACGTGCAGACATGCTATGATAGGTGCAATAAAACATTGTAGAAAAAATGGTAAATATCCGGGGTTAACTTCGGGAATATTAAACTCTTCGATGGTCAGCTGTACCAAACAGAAAAACTAAAAATTATTCTGATTACTAATTAATAATATTGAGTTGCTATTTAAGGTAACATTTTTTGTGAAGTATAACGGATATTATTCAGCAAATCTATGATGGGAC
>LRSR01008224.1:0-12444 GCA_001579985.1 Hypsibius dujardini
CCAAGAGAGAACTATCAAATTGACATAATAATTTACGACAGATTTATCATGAACAAATACAAATATATACTAGTATGTATTGATGTTTACTCTAGATATTTGCAACTAATCCCTATGACGAACAGACGATTTCCTACAATCATGACAAATATAAGAAAAATGTTTTCTCACATGGGTATTCCACAAAATGTTAACTGTGACAATGAATTTAATACTCATCAGTTTAGAGATTATTGTAAGGCAAACAATATAGAAATATATTTTTCCGACCCAAACGAGATAAATAAAAATGCTATAGTTGAGCGAGTAAATAGGACGATTGCGCAAATGCTGCAAAAATGGAGAACTGCAACTGGACTTCGAGCATGGTACAAAATACTGCCAGATATTCAGGATAAAAACAACAATACCGTACACAGCACACTAAAAAATAAACCGGTAGATGTGTTCAATAAGTCAGCCGATAATCTTCAAGAAAGAATAATTTTGATACCAAAACTTAATATAGGAGATAAAGTTAGAATATCGCTAGATAAAAAAACATTTGATAAGGGTGACAGGCTGCGATATTCTAGTGAAGTGTATGAAGTCATTGCGAGAATAGGTCATAAATTTAAATTAAAAAATGTTGAAACTGATGCTAAAATTCAAAAATTATACAAAGAGTATGAGCTTCAAAAAATTATTCTAGTAGAAAGTTATCCCAATTACGTTGAAAAGAAAGGAGGATTCAAATAATTTATTTCAAACTCCAAAACATCCAATATTGTTTAGGAATTAGTTTTTTAATATTTTCATCATGTATTTTGCTTCTTCTACTGAGCCGCATTTTGTCTAAAATATCTGCATCAATACTAGTGAACTTATCTAATATTGCTCGTCTTAAATTATTTTTTTGATGAAGATCAAATTTATTTTTGAACTCGAAGAAATTGATTGAATCAAAATTCCTTTCATTTTTTCTGATAGGTTCTAAATCGGTTGCATCTTTTTCTTCTTCTTGACTTAGGTAGAAAATTTTGCCGCTTTTATCTGAGCAATAACTTTTAAAAGTGTTGAGTAATATCCAGGGATATTTAATTTTAGTCTCTTTCATGTATTTTTCATATAATTCTTTCAAGTTCTCAATACCACATTTTTTCTCAATATTTTGTAAAATATCTCCGTGTACATTTTTTGTAAAGAAATAGTAATGTGAATTTACTTTGACTGTCACATGCAACTCATTAAAATTTTGTGTACAGAACACTAAACTGATTCCATAATGTCTACTTTTAGTGAAAATTTGTTTAATGAATTTATTACCAGTTGCCTCTGCATGGAAGTCATCAACAACAGCAAGCGTTTGAATTTCTGTGTTTAAAACGATTTTGTTTCTATTATCCTCATTTATTTCTTTAAGTTTATCCATAAACTCTTTGAGAGTTTTAGGAAGACTAGACAGAATTATTATTGGCAAATCACTAATGTCAATTTCTTCTTCTAGTTTATTAAAAAATGTTTCATATTCCGATTGAGCATCTGGGCTTATTATAATAATTTGATCCCAAATTCTGTATTCCAATCCATATTTTATTAAATTCATCATTATTTCTGTTTTACCTGATCCTGTCTTACCACACACAATCGTGCTTGAGGGATGAGTGATAAAATTCGTTACATTTTTTATATTTCTAAATAATGGTGTTTCCTTGTATCCAGCCATACTTGGATATGTAAAGCACTTTGAGGAAGCCATGTCACAAGAATTCCCAAGAATTCTCAAGAATTCCTAAGAATTCTTACGCCTGTATATAAATATACTGAAAAAAATTAATTAAAATTTTTTATATATATAGATAAAAATGTTTTTCCCAAGCTCAATGTTAATTTTGTTTCTGGTGATAGTTTCAGTTCACAGTGAATTTATTGATTTACTGTATACTGAGGGCTGTCCTCTTTCACAATGCAAATGTTCAAGGCATTATCATTACATAGACTGTAGAGGATTAAATGGAACTAAGCTTACGATCCCAAAGGTGGATAGTTTCATAGAGACATACTATACTGGAATTAATTACAACATAATAGATTTCAGATTTGCAGAACAAGAATGTTTACCGCCATTTTCTGAATTAAAAAATATATTTCCAGATCTGGTCACAGTATTGATTGATTTTAATCCTAATCTCTGCTGCAAAGAATTGATTAATTACGCTAAACTTGGAGTTACTTCTCCTGTGTCTTCATGTAATGTTCAAAAAAATAATTCAGTATTTTGACAATAATATTAAAAGTCAAATAGTTCTTCTATTAATAAATTACAACTAAATATACTTCGATTACTTTCATTACATGTTACTGTAATAACTTCATTGATTTTAAAATGATGAAGTAAAACATGAGTTAAATTTTTTTCGTTTGATATTTGTTTTGTCCATAGAGTTGAAGAACCAATTCCATTAGGAAACGGAAACTGACTTAATAAATTTATTTCAGTCACATTTTCTAACAATAAGAATAAAGTTATTTTCACAACTCTATTTTTTGTTGATTTTATTCCAGACATTGTTGTTGATGCCAGGTCTTTCTTATGTAAAAGAAACTGGTCTTTACTGAAAATTTGTCCACAATTTTTTCCTTCACTGTAAACTAATGAACCTCTTTGATTATCTATGTTCAGTAAAAATCTGTTAATCAGCGGTTTTGTAACCAAACATAACCTATTGTTTTTTATTTGTAACGGCAGTTCACAATTTATTTTTAGGCCACTATTGCCTTGTTGCAATGCTGAGTTAGGTTCAATAGAAATGCATAAGCCGTTAACGTTTGTATTAAGTGCAGACGTTTCATCAATTTTTAGTGCTAATTTTCCATTTTGTAAATACAATGGATTATTAGGGAGTGATAAACCTATCCTGTTTTGGGTTACCCCTATTCCTCCTCCTGGAATGATGCATTCATTTGAATTAAATGACAAAATATTGTTTTCACTAATTTCTATTATTTTATTGTCGGACTGAATTCTTTGATCTTTTATCGACAAAGTTAGTAATTCATCAGACTGTTTCATTTTGATAGGTTCCAAACACTGTATGTTTTTTAAAACATTATTTTTTGATATTTTAATTCCTAGATTGTCATTTTTATTTTCCAAAACAAAGTCTTCAATTGATGTTTCTAACTCACTAGATAAATACTGTGAGCAAGACATTATGGCAATTTTGGATACAGAACTGGTTCAACAGAAATTACATAAATTTTTTCGTTCAGAACTTTGCAATAATTTCTCAATATACTAAGTAAAATTAAATCAATATTTTTTAATCTTTTTGATTTTTTGACAACGGTGAATAAATTCTCAATTATACTACCTGTTTCGTGCAAATAGTCATATCGAGTGATGGGGCTTAGATGTAACTTCTCAATTGAGAGTCGGCATCTTTTTAATCTGGCATCAAGTGTGTTCTTATCTTTTTCTTTTATCTCTTTTAAATCTCTGATGAAAAGCCTAAAATTTTCAATTATTTCGTTGAACTCACAAATCTCTGGCCACAGTTTATTGAATGGAGACTCCATTTGAATGACTATATACTATAGCTGATTAATTTTATTTATTTCTCAACGATTTTATTAACAGCGTATCCTCCTAATGCTGTAGCACCTCCTAGCGCAGCTGCCTTTATAGCAGCAATTCCAGCTGGAATCAATGCAGCTAAAAATGGCAGAAATCCTCCTCTTTGACTATCTGGAATTAGGTAATACTGATGATTAATTTTGCCTATTTTTATTGGTACCAAAGGATTTTCAGGCAACCGTAAATCTTCAGGAATAAATCCTTTACCAAGCATATAATGTACTGCTTCTTTGTGTGTTTTCCCTTTAACTTCCCTATTTTTTCCTGTGTATTGGATATTTTTTACTTTTATTTGTTTTATTTTTGGAGTTCTCAGTACTGACGAACCAGTTTGCGACTGAATTACTTGGTTCCACCCATTTCCACTTTGTGATTTAATTTCTTGTTTCCAACCTTCACCAAGTTGAGAAAATTTCACTTTTCCGTCTTTTTTAATTATTTTGAATTCTTTTTCAAGCTTTTTACCTTGAACTAAAACAGTTGTCTGTTCCCCTTCTTTTAAAATATCATTCAAATCAATTTGTGCAGCTTCTATATAACTCTTAGCCTTAACACTATGCTTATTCCCGACACTGTCACTTACAACAAATGAATGGCTCATTTTTGAAATTAATTAAATTTATTTTATCTACAATATAAGTGAAATAAAATAAAAATGGTGAGCTATGTGGGAGATAATTTCAAGTTTGGATTTTCATCTGTTTCGGATAAAGGAGAGGGATTACTATTACACCCTCAAGTATGTTGGAATTATAATAAAGAGAAAAAATATGTGTGTGAAATTAATAACGGTTATATGAGATGTAATCATAACACCTTACTTTCTTCAGAAAACATTTTAGTTGTAAATAGAATTAATAAACAAATCAAACTTGATAATTACAGAACTGTAGAATCACTGCTAACAGAGATAAATAAAACTTTAAATAATTCTGGTGTTTTTGCTCTCTACTCTAACGATAAAAGATTTTTACAATTAACTGTAAATCCAAATAATAGTATAGAATTGAGCGAAAATAGTCCTTTGCTGCATATAGGATTTGAGAAAGGAATATGGGGAAGGTATTTATATTGGCAAAACTTTTTGGAGTAAGTCTGGGCATAAAGAATTAATTTATGTTACATTACCTAATATTGTTTAAAGTGGATTTACCCGTATTATACCTCATTCTAATACTAGTATCTCTGGAATCGTTGGTCTATTAAGACTAATGGATGGGAAAGATGACAGTGATCATATGTTTTTATCAAGTAATGACTTTGTTGGTGTGGATGTATTTCCCCAAACTCAATTCAGTGGAACTTTGAAATTATATTACAATACAGGGCAACTACTGGAATTCGATAGGACAAATCTATTGGAAAATGATGTTAATTTTGAAATTTGGTTTTCAATGAAGATGTTAACAAATTAAATATTTTCACTTAAATTTTTTCCTTAAGATATAGTCAAATTAACAATTTAAAAGATGTTGTCTATTGCGAATATTCACACTACAGACATTCCATCTCAGTTTGTGACCCAAGTTCAACCCATAAACAATGTGGTTGAAGACCTTATTTATCAAACATTATCCCCAAAAAATTGTTCAACAATTATAATAGATCAGAACAACTCTAATACGTCGGAAATAATTTTCGATATAAATGGGGACTCAATGTCATGCATTGATTTATCCCAAATTTCCTTTGAATACGATTTAAACGTACAAATGTTTGTTGATGGACAGGCTAAGCAAATTTTAGAAGCACATCCAGTAAATTTTGTTGATAGTTTTCATAGTAGCTGGATTAATACACTTTCGGTAGATTCTACTGTGGCTAATCACAGAGCTAGAATTATTGAGTATGTATTAAACTTCAGTCAACAAAATCAAATGATGAACTCTTTGACCTATACTTTAGATGAAATTCAGACTCAGGGAAGTCTGTATGGTTACTACAACGAAAGTCAAGCTCTAATTAAACATGATTCAAAAAATAACGCATCTGTAATTGGATGTGATTACTTATGGGGAGATACAGCTCTGACAGCAAAATGTACAAATAGTAGCATAGAAAGAAAACAAATGCTATTGGCTGCAAATATTAATCAGAATTCCAAACGAATTGCATTCAGAATTAATCATCCATTTTTCAATGTGAATGATGTACTTCCACCAGGTTTTGGAATCAGAATTACTGTGCAACCACAAAATACGTATACCACTTTTATTGCTGATACAATTTCTGTAAAAGTCAATAGTATAGAAAACCCTTTGAAAGGTAAAACTGTAACGTTTAATTCATCAATTTCAAATTTAGTATGCTTAGTAAGACGAAAAAAATTATATTCCCATGCAATAATTGCTTATCATCAATACTTAAATAATACTCCAAGACAAATTAGATATGAAAGACTTTTATATCAATCCAGTTTTCTAAGTCAAAATTCTGGTAGCATGATTAATGTGAACATAAAACTTGGAATTAATTCTCAAGTCAATCCGAAAGCACTATTATTCTTTCTAACTGATACAAATGCAAAAAGTAGCTATGCTACTGATTCTCATTATTTTGTAACAGCTGATGTATTTAAATACTGGGTTGATTACAATGGAAAAATAGTTCCTACTAACAATGATTTAAATCTTAAAATGAATGGAATTTCCAGTAATTATTCTAGAGCCTATCAAATGTTGAAGGAAGCACTTGGGCTTCATCACACCGACACGTTTAGCATAAAATATAAAGACGGGACCGTAGGTTCTTGTTATAATAAAAGAAACACGATTTATGGAGTGCCTCTGTCAAATGACCCTGAATATGATTCTTTTGAAGGGTCAAGTATGGGAAAAAATAACGCACAACTGCAATTAAATATAATTTTTAATACCATTGCGGCAAACTATGACTTACATACGGTTTTGCTTTTTGATGAAATTTTAGAAATAGACTTTGCTAGAAATAAAATGGAAAATATAAGTAATTATTCAAGTCGATTAACAGAAGTTGCTATGCCTACATTGGCTGATTTTAACAATGCCAGATATATACAATGTGGAGGAGGAAAAATTAGTGGATTTTTCAATAATTTAAAAACAAAAATTGCAGCATTTTTACCGAGATTGTTCAACGCAGTTCAGACATATGCACCTACAGCAATCAAAGGAATAAATATGGCTAATGAATATGCAGGTAAATATTTGTCTAATCAACAAGGGAATGGGGTTGCGCCGATAGTTAAAAAAAACTCCAGGAAATATTAAACAAATCAAGAGAAAATTATCGTAAGAGAGCAATCAAAGTAAATGAGTTTTATCCGCTCAGTAATAAAGACTTTGATGATTACTATTTTGAAAATGTTTTTTATAAAGGGTGTCACGCGAATGATAGAATGGATCCGAAAATGTTGCGAAGAATGGGAGATTTTATGATTATTAATGTTGATGCTAGTGATTCAAGTGGATCGCATTGGTTTTGTCTGAAGAAAGCTAAAAGTAACTTGGAATTGTTTGACTCTTGGAATTTACCACAATTCTTATTAGGGGATTATTTTGTTAAAAAAATGAAAAGATTTAAAAAAATTATAACCATGCCGTTTGCAATACAGAATGAGGATTCAATTGATGTAACATGTGGGTGGCATTGTATAAGTTTCATCAACTCAGAAATGGGTTTATTAGAATATTCTAAATTATTTTTGGAAGATAAGCCAGGACACTACCCTGAAATTGAAAAACATAATTTAGAAATCATGAATTCGTTTCTTACTAGAAATAAACCTGTTCAAAGACAAGAAATATTCGAAATGAGACCTACTAGTAGTCCTATTGAAAAAGAAACTGAGAAAGAGGTTGATAAAAATATTCTTGATTTACCAGTTGATGATTTGAATAAGTTAGTTCAAGAAAGTTTTAAAAAGGAACCAAAAAAGAAAGCAAAAAGGAGGGGAAATATTGCACCGGTTCGTCTTCAAAACAGATATCCAAAACGAGAGAAGAAACCGGTTAAATATTTTGGTATGGCTTGAGGAAATCTTATGATTAATGTGTCGTCTAACTCTTCCCAAAACTGTCGCACCGAGAACGGTTCGCTACCCCTGGTCGTGGCGGTACCGTTAACAAGTTCGGTAGCCTTAATAAGCTAGATACCCTAAGGTTGGTGCGATACCCGTTGTCTGTATCCGGTACCCTGTTTGTTTTACATCCGTTTAAATTTATTTGGGCTCTCCCTTCATCGTTTGGAAATTAATGATAATAATAATAATTTTGGAAATTATATTTGACTGATTCTTCTATGAAAAGCCGTATTAGGCTCCTGCTACCACACACCACACACAGCAAAATCATATACAGGGATCATTTGTAGGGGTTGAAAAAATTCGATTCCATAAACCAGTAAAGTATAATTCAGACCAGAGATGGGCAACTCCGGTAAAAACAAACTCCAACTCCACTCCAACTCCTTCCACAACTCCACTATCTCAACTCCAACTCCACTCCACCCGTCAAATAAACGTAATAAAAAACAGAAACAAACATTTTTATTTGTAGTCACCGTTCACACGACACATCAACAGGTTCTCAAAATTTGCGTCAGTCGTTCGCTGACGACGTTCAGAGAGAATAGTAATATCACACAAATTGAAAGTGCGTTCAATAACGGCTGAGGAACCAAGGGTCGGAAAAGCTCGAATCGCAGCACTTTTCAATCGAGGAAATTTCTCACAATTCTTCCAATAAGAAAGTGAACAGCTAGTGTAGCAGACTACAGTAGTTCTAGTGTAGTACTGTACAGTACAATACAGTACGGTACATGCAAACTGCACCGTGTACTGTTGTACGTAGTATGGGATGGATTTCTATTCCATCTTTCCAGGCCCATAGCCACCTTGACTCCCCTAAAACAGGCAGGAAGTGGGCTATGGTTTAGTGGGCCACGTTTGATTTCCTCCCAATAAATCAATTAAATACAATCTCAAGGCCAAAAATTCGACAAAACACAACAATCCCACCCGTCGCAGATCAACTCCAACTTCACTCCCAACTCCATCTGTTTCAACTTCAACTCCGGCCAAAAACTCTGGAGGGGAGTTGAAAAACTCCAAACTCTGGATTCAGAGTTGCCCATCTCTGATCCAGACTGGCAAGAGAATTCCACCACTCTCGAAGGTGAAATCTTGCACATCCGTTAATTTTGTAGTGTGTGTGTCTACATCATGTGATGTTGTTTCCATCGAGAAAAAATAAAAACGTGTGGAAACAATTTTCTAAAAATGAAAATGTACTACGAGGTGGTACATAGATGGCGTTGTTAATGTTACCGTAGACTCGTATTGTAGGCTCAGGTTTTACCCACAATACAGCATACGGTAGATTTCTCCTACTAGGCAAGCTGTATGGCGTAGGTCATTGGATTTTTTTTCGAGTGATGTTTGCCTTAGGCAGCACCACACAGCAGCATGTTGACTTTGACTCAGCAACTTTCGTGGAACACTGGGAGCAACAGGTCTTCATTGAAAAAATCCTTCCGACAACTTGAGAGCTTGACATCACCCCATTTCTGAAGGGGCAATTTTTTGGAGCAGCAAAAAGGTTACTAGAAAGATATGTGTGATGAATGGAGGCTGGCTTTGAGTACTTTGAGGCCGAGAACCCTTTACAGTATGGGTGAAGACATTTTTTTTCCATTGGGGCTTTCAACCCCCCTGATTCAATTCACAAGATTCCCTGATTCTTCTTTTACCCCATCTAGATGGCAACGCATGTCTTCGGAATGCTACCTACTAAAGAATATAACCCAAAGAACTATAGACAGGTACGTTTGCTTTGTGCTTGGGATTGTAATGGTTGATTGATTGATTGTCCCCCAACTTAAATTCAAAGTTTTTAAATCGATCCCTCTCGACGTCCTCTATCGATTGGCTGTCGCCATATTCCGAAATTTTACTGTATAAATAATGTGCTTTACCAAAAATCTATTGAAGATGAAAAAGATAGGGGTGAATGGTACCCCCTCTCGTTTTTGAGTGCTTGACGTTTTGTTACAGAGTGAATAAGTGATCGGTTGATTGATAAGTTTAAGGATTTTTTCTCTAAAAACATGAACCCCCTTTTCTTTGTTGCAGGTTCAAGACATCTCGCATCATATAAATACTCCTATAATAATAATTATTATTATTATTATTTTTATTAGTAGTGGGAAAAGTAATACTAATACCATTATTAATAATAATAATAATAATAGCATTAGTAATAATAATAATAATAATTATAATAGTAATAGTATTATTATTATTATTATAATTATAATTATTATTATTTTCAATTTTTATGAGCTGGCGGGTTTGATAGCCATGCTTAAACTACATTCTGCTCATTTCCATCCTTGATTTGTTAATGCATTTGTACTGTATGCATTAGTACTGTACTCATTCTCGAATACGTAATCTCCCACTTCTGAAGTGGAAAAAACTCAATTTGTTTTCAAAATAAGTGCAGAGCTATTCCTCTCATATAGTGACTACACATGGTGCATGGCACTCGTAGTTAGTCTGAACTCAGACCAACGCTGCCACACTTGAAACAACTGTCTCACTTCAAGTGAAGCAACACGATAGGAGGTTCTCATAGCATCTGGCACAGTAATTTTAAATGTGGCTGTTGCCTCGACTTAACCAACTGAAATGCAACACATTTGAAGTGTATGCAACACATAGTGTCGCACTTATACGACTGTGTCGCACAAGTAATGGAGAGTATGGAAAAACAATGGTGGTTGAATTTGTATTGGTTTTACCTAGATTTTAGGGGTTTTTACAGGGTTTGTAGGGGTTTTACAACATTTGTAAAAATGTGGCAGAACCCCCAGTTTCCCACTACTCCTGGCGTCACTCTCACGGGAGATTTTGTTGACCACTGCGACGACTGCTGGTATTGAGCGTGTCTTCAGTGCTGTCGGAATCCTGTTGAGTGACTGTAGACTGAGTTCCACCGACCGATCCTTTGAGAAGCTGTTGTTTTGTAATATTAACAAGTCCTTCCGTAACATTGACCAGAAGCGCAAGATTTCTGAAATTACTAGTTAATATGTTTTTCGGTGAATGATCTCTTTCGGGTTCCGGGATGGGTTCGGGCAAATTAAGAAATTTCGGTTCGGGTTTTTCGGGCTCAGCTGACTGTGTCGGGTTTCGGGTCGGGCCATGGGGATTGAATTTCGGCGTAGGGCTGGCGCTTATACTAAACCTTGGCAGGGGGGCCTTGGAAGACTTTCCCTCTGGATAGATGCTCCAAGCCTCGAAGACAACCTTTTCTCACAATTTTAATCACAGTAAAATATGCATTTTAATTTAATCTGCTTATCCATAACAAGGGCGAAAGCAAAATGCCATGGATAATAGAGAGCGACAGAGAGAAAGAGAGCCTGTCCTTAGTCGGTAATGGGCATTATGGATTCCTGAAAGAATCAAAAGCGAATGGGAAGCAGTTCGGTGTTCGATGTACAGATGTGGCGGAATTACATCTTCAGCCCACACCCACACCCATGCGCCCACACATGTTAAGTCTATGAGTGGGCACGCTGGAGTGAGCGTGCTGGAATGGGCGAGTTGAAATGGGCGCGTTGGAATGGGCGTGCTGGAATGGGCGTGCTGGAATGGGCGTGTTGGAATGGGCGTGCTGGAATGGGCGCGCTGGAATGGGCGCGTTGGAATGGGCGCGTTGGAATGGGCGCGCTGGAATGGGCGCGCTGAAGTGGGCGTGGGCTGAAGAAGTAACTCCCCCACTCGTATGTTTATCCCATAAGTTTGAAGAAGCTGTAGTTTAGGCGATTGACTGGGGAGGACTCTTTGAGGCGGGTGTTCGATTTGCCCGGTTTGCCATGTATCCAGCCTGAAAAGAAGAAATCAAAACCCTTTTCTATTTTCCTGAAGGAAAGTGGTCGTCTTTATGATTTTCGGCAATAAAGCGATAATAATGGTATACACGTGGCACAAATCTTGCGCTGACCGAATTAAGCATTCTAACTCAACGGCTGTGTATAACAGCTATGCAATGCGGGTAATGGCTTAAATCGGTTAGCGCACGCTTTTTGCCACTCTGCCTCAAGGGAAAAGATCAGCGCCGCCTCACGCACACTCACACACTGGTCCGAATATACGGTGCAGGCGTGGGCGGAATGCACGCCCTAGGGCAGAAGACTGTCCCTTGAAGCCGGGAGGACACGGTACGAGAAGGCGGAGGCAGATCTCGAATTGAGGTCATGCGGAATCTGCCTTTCCTCTTGCGGCAGCTCTTTCGTATATGCAGAAATAAATTTGCTTGAGCTTTGATTTTTTGGTTTGCAAACTGAAAACTTCTAAATTTATTGGAATAAACTGAAGTTTGTGAGTATTTACACTTTTCAAGGTTAAAGACTGTGGAGTTTCTGCCTGCGACCATACCACGTAGAATGCTCCCGATCCCGTTCGATCTCGGAAGATAAGCTGCGTCGGGCCCGGTTAGTACTTAGATGGGTGACCGCTTGGGAACACCGGGTGTCGCAGGCATTTTTTTCTCAATCTGCCTGTCTGACTCTCTGACTGTCTGACTGTCTGACTGACTGACTGTTTGACTGTCTGACTGACTGTCTGACTGACTGACTGTCTGAGTGACTGACTGTCTGACTGACTGACTGTCTGACTGACTGACTGTCTGACTGTCTGGCTGTCTGACTGTCTGGCTGTTTGACTGTCTGGCTGTCTGACTGACTGACTGTCTGACTGTCTGACTGACTGACTGTCTGACTGTCTGTCTGCCTGTCTGACTGCCTGTCTGTTTGTCTGCCTGTGCCTTTTTCGTTCCAAGACA
>LRSR01008225.1:0-10465 GCA_001579985.1 Hypsibius dujardini
ACAGACAGACAGACAGGCAGACAAAGCCAGGCAGCGAAGTTACTGTAACAGTTAAAGTGGATCGGATTGCCCTCTAAAGACGGAAGACCATAGTAGTACAAGGCAGAAAACGCTTTTACAGAAGCGCTCCTTTCTGACAAGTGAGGGATGTACAATTGTATGCCACTGGGACGCCAATAGCAGCAAGAAACAAAAATATTTGACTTTGAAGAAAACAAAAACCAAGATTATGATAGGAACGACGTGTAGACTGCACAGTAGAAACGTTTGGATAAAACTGAGCAAAACGGCAGCGGGCGAACTGGATGATTGATATCAGTCGTCTTCTTCCGGCTCCTGTTCCGGTACGCCCTGCAAGCAAACATCCCAGTATGAGAGATATCTGAGACATTAACACATGCTGGTGCAACCAAGAGCTGGTAGCGGTGCCGTTAATTTGAAATTTCAATTTCCGCTGCTACATATATTTTCCAACACTCGAAATACAGAGAGCACGTACGTAGATCTCTACAAAGGACACGGTGTCGTTTTCGGTGTTCCGTATCATGAACTGAAGCGCCATGACGCCATGCTTGTCGATTCTAATCGACGTCTTTTCCGATATCAACAGCGGCTTCATCGCAGCCCTAATCAACACGGTTCGATAGCTGCGAAACAAAGACGTTAGGTGAGAAAGCAACAAGTAAAACGGAATAAATCCGCGTCTTACTATGTGTCTGTGGGTCTCCCTGGGTGTCTGCCTGTCTGCCTGGCTGTCTGTCTGTCTGTCTGTCTGTCTGTCTGTCTGTGGCTGCCTGGCTGTCTGTCTGCCTGTCTGTCTGTCTGTCTGTCTGTCTGTCTGTCTGTCGCATATACACCTGAATGTCGTCTCCTCGTCACATTGGAACCTTTCCACAAAGTCCGAATCTAAAAACATTTAACTGTTATTTCCGCAAACGGAATTCCTCTTTATGTGGTGGAAAAAATGGTCTGGCGAAAATTTGACCAGTGTTATTACCCTTGCTGACGGTCACCTCGCAGACGACATTATCACACACAGTTCGCAGCAGGAAGTACGGCGCCATCTTCGTGACGCGAACCTCAAAGCTCCGACAGGGGAATGCCAATAGACTGTGGAGAGCGTCACGGAAGCAGTCGGACTGGAAAAAACAAGCCAGAGGCAAATCAGCTATCAATCAATCAACTGAATAGTATAACCAATCCCAATCATGACCAACCAGCCAATCAATCGATCAACTGAATAGTATAACCAATCTCAATCATAACCAACTAACTAATCAATCAATCAACTGATTAGTAAATAATCTCAATCATAACCAACCAATCATTCAATCAACCGATCACTCTAATGGAGTACTTATCAGTTTACGTTTTCCCTCCGTTTACCTTGCAGATCATTCGGCTGATGAGATTTTTTTCGAGAAACTGCACATCCACGGCAGGAGTAATAATATCCATCGTCTTGATGTCGCAGGATGTGAAGAAGCCCGACTGCTCCAGCTGGACGCACAGGGGATGGCCGTCGGCCTTATACGTGAACTGACCAGTTGTCGTCTCACCCGGCACTTCCACAAACATTTGCAGGCAGTTCTGCGACAACAAAATACACTTACAAAAAATTCTAATTTTCTAACTAACTGTGAAATGTACGTAGACTCGTAGACTGAACGGAAATGTATAGCTTCCCAACTCAATCGGCTCTTCACAGAACTACCAACTTAATCAATCAATTGAGTGATAGTAATCAACCAATCAACCAACAACTAAAAGGTTGAATTATCAACTCAATCAATTAAGTATTAGTAATCAACCAATCAACCGACAACTAAAAGGCTCAACTATCAACTCAATCAATTGAGTATTAGTAATCAACCAATCAACCAACAACTCAAAGACTCAACTATCAACTCAATCAATTGAGTATTAGTAATCAACCAATCAACCGAGTACCAAAGGCTGATTTACCAATAGGATATCCAGGCAGACTTTGAAGCCGATCTCCTTCAACGGCGCCGGTGGGAGACACTGAAAGTACTCGAAGATGTCCCTCTGCAAGTAGGCGGTGACCTGATAATTTCCACTCTCTTGGACGATGATTTTCAGTCCGCGCTCGGTAACGTAAAAACATGCCGCCTAAAAAATGCAAAATTAAACGTTCAATCAAGCCAACACTAACAATCAACCGAAACAATTTCATGTCAATAAAACCTTAATGTGAGTTTATATTTATTTTATATTTGATTTAAATTTAAGCATGATATTTAAACCGTACTAGTGAAGAGAGCAAAACAATTCACCCAAAAATCAACCAATCAATTAATCAATCGCTGGATCGAACCCTGTAAATATGGGCGTCCCTTTTGTAAATCAACCAATCAATCAACCAATCGCTGGATCGAACGCTGTAAATATGGGCCTCCCTTTTGTAAATCAACCAATCAACCAATCAATCGCTGGATCGAATGCTGTAAATATGGGCGTCCCTTTTGTAAATCAACCAATCAATCAACCAATCGCTGGATCGAACGCTGTAAATATGGGCCTCCCCTTCGTAAATCAACCAATCAACCATCAATCACTGCATCAAAGTTTGAATAAATTAACGGATGCGTTATTTTTTCTATGAAATCGGTGCTACCTTTTTAATCGTGATCGATTTGAAGATGCGAATGACATTTTTGAAGTTGCAGCTCTCCAGTTTCCCGACAAAGAAGCTGGTGTTGTCCGGTTGCTGTTGCGGCGGCAACTGACTGAGGGAATCTCCCTCGCTGTCCGGCATATTTAACACTTTGGGTCAGCCGATTGATCGATTGATCGATTGATTTGCTGGATGAAATATGCGAGCAATCAAAATATCACTGATTTGTTGTTTTCAATTCACCCCAACGTAATATTCTCTCGACAAAAGGGACAACGTATTATTTATACTTATTTTATAATGTGATGGAATGGACAATCTCACTATCTAAGGGCAAAAATAAATGGAAAAAGCGGACTCAATTATTTAAAAAGAAATTTGAATTTGATTTTTTTACAGTGAAAGAAAGTCTTATTCGAACAACGTCACAGTTCAGTTTCTACTTCACTGTCTCAAACTCCAAACTAGCAACGGCCGGCTCCAAGCAAACGGTTCGATAGAAATAAACTCACGTGACCGTTCGAATCTTTCCATTGTAATTCCATTTCCAGTTGCTGGACTTGGAATTGGCAGAGTATGTCAAAGTGGAGAGACCCATTCTGGTAATGGAATTCCATTTTACTGGACTGACCGAATCAAGCACTTTAACTCGGGCGCTGTGTATAACAGCCATGCACCGAGTGTAATGACTTAACTCGGTTAGCGAAAAGTTTTTGCCACGTGTGTGTCAAGTTTCTTCAACGAAAACGAAATTCATTGTTTCCTTTTGTCATTCTTATAATACTCCTTCAGTTGAAAGGCAGATTTGGTCAGTGAAAGAGATTGTCTTAATTCCAGACATGATCCAGGCACGTTTCGCACTTTAATTAAGACATTCTGTTTTAGTTTCCGTCAGAAAAGATGGTCTCTAGCAGGATCGACGGCACATCACTCATCCCATCCACCGTCATGGACAGGATATTCTCCCCATTGAGCGCGCACAAATGCCGAAGATCGGTCACGGTCATTATCATCCGCTCGAACCGCATCGGCTCGTTCAGCTTCTTCTCGCTGCAGTAGCGCTTTAACGCTCCGAACACTGTCTCCTCGATCCCATCCAGCTCTTCCATGCTTCCCAGATTCTTCGTACCCTTACGGCCTGCAGGTAGAAATTGTTCAGCTTCAGATCAAAAAAAGGAAGGATGTAGTAACGGCAGATGCCCTTGGCTGGCAGGCAAATAAGGCAGACATACAATCAGGTAGGCAGTCAGTCAGGCAAACAGACAAGTAGTCAGTCAGGCAAACAGACAAGTAGTCAGTCAGGCAAACAGACAAGTAGTCAGTCAGGCAAACAGACAAGTAGTCAGAGAGACAGACAGACAAGCAGTCAGAGAGGCAGACAAATAGGCACTGACACAGACAGATGTTAATGTACTCAACCCAAGCAGACTTAAAACGACAGCCAGGCAGCTAATCACTAAACCGTTAGACAGACACAGAAAATGCGAGATAGGCAGATCTCTAGACTGACGTATTGACAAAACAGATAGAAAAACCGCCCGGACCACGAACTACAGACAGGTTGTGCAGAACCGTAGACATCGGACATTCAGGCGATTCAAACGGCAACGGTAATGAACTTCCAGACAGGCACAATGGTAAGATGTGGCAGACAAGCCGACATGGAACAATTTGAACGGACAAGCAACGCATCCCTCAGCCGTCCATGCGCACCTCCGAGGAGCATGATGGCCATCATCAAGGCCACCTCTGTTTCATCTGTAAACGCCGAGGCCAGTCGGACCGCAAAGTCGAAGATGGCACGCAACAAGCCGTCATAGGCGCTCCCAGCATGGTTGAAGTAGTTCGCATTCACCTGCAGACCGCCGTTGAAGAGGATGGAATCGGTAGCACGCTCGAAACGGAGCGCTGTGCGGAAGAGCATAATTTCCAGACATGCTGTCTTCAGCAAGATTATTCGATCCGGCGGCGGCAGCTAAACATTATCAGTAGAATCTTTTAAGTTCATTTTCTTTCACTGTCTGCCTATCTGCTTGTCTTACTGTCTATCTAGCCGTCAGGCTGCTTGCCTGACTTGGATATCTATCTGTCTGTCTGCCTGCCTGTCTGTCTGTCTGTCTGTCTGCCTGTCTGTCTGTCTGTCAGTACATGTCTGTCTGTCTTTATGTCTGCCTGTCTGTCAGTACATGTCTGTCTGACTGTCTGTCTCCCTGTAGTTTGTCTGTGTTTATTTGCGTAAGGATCATTTGAGATAACTTACTGTCGTAAAGCCGGGAATTTTGGCGGAGAAGTCGATCAATTTGGTGATGGCCGGTGTCATCATGTCTTCGCCCCGCTGAATGGGCATCTGCGCCAGGTCCTTCTGGTTCGGCAGCACTGGTCGGTGTGTGGAAGAGGTCGCAACCTCACAGTTCTCAGATTTCACCTTTAAAAGGAGAGACTGGGAAAATCAAGACGACAGGCAGATAAGAAACGGTACAGCTACATACTTCGGTTGTTCAAACTGTTTAACGTACCTGATACTGGGGTGCGAGGACGCGGTAGTAAGCCGCAACCAGTTCCTGGATCAGCTGGCGATCCTGCGGAGTCATGTGGTCTTCCAACACTTCGCGGATCAGTTTGCTGCGAATGTCGTCCAGCTTTCGCTTCTCCCGATTCTCTTCAATCAGCTGGCGTTTGGCCACGCGCTGTTTGTCGTTCAGTACCACTGCAACACACTGAATGTTACTTATAACACAACCGGACCTAAATCTTAAACTTGACCGCACCTTGTCTCCCTGCCTGCCTGCCTGTCTGTCTGTCTGTCTGCCTGCTTGTCTGTCTGTCTGTCTGTCTGTCTGTACGTCTATCTGTCTGTCTGTCTGTACGTCTATCTGTCTGTCTGTCTGTCTGTCTGTCTATCTGTCTGTCTGTCTGTCTCCCTAACTGTCTGCCTGCGTGTTTGACTGTCTAGTACCCGCGACTCTTAGTAATATACACGTACAGTCAAGAGCCATTCCCTGGGCGAGGCATTTTTGGTAGCGGCATTCCGGACACTGGTTGCGGGTGATTTTGTCGATCTTGCACTCATTGGTTGCCTTGCAAACATACTTTAGGTTCTTCTGAGTTGTGCGACGAAAGAATCCCTGAAAAGATTCAAACGGCGACATGATTCAGCAGAATTTTCGTACTTACTTGGGAACGTTTCGGGATTTGACCTCCCGCTCGGAGTGGTTTTTTTTCCACAAATACCTGTCCATATATCATGATTTTAAATTGGTGTCTCGGGGTCGCAATCACATCCGTGGTTTCAGAAAAATAATAAGGAAGAAAAAAATTCTCGCACCACTTTGCGCTATGGCCCGGGGCTTGATTGATTGATTCAGTAGCGACGTTTCCGAAGTTTCAATTTCTTTTATCCCAACCAGTTAAACATTTGGCTTCACAATTTTTTAGACCCTTCCACTCCAAATTCAATTTGGAATCGATTGAAATTAGCAGAATCTTAGTTGGATCCCAGGGGGCGGAGCTATGGGCTAGTTTCAGTCTAGGCTTCCGAGTGACGTTGCAGAAATGACCCATAGCTCCGCCCCCTGGCATCCAAACAAGATTCTGCTAATTTCAATCGATTCCAAATCGAATTTGGAGTGGAAGGGTCTAAAAAATCGTGAAGCCAAACGTTTTAACTGGTTGGGATAAAAGAAATTAAAACTTCGGAAACGTCGCTAATGAATCAATCAATCAAGCCCCCGGGCCATAGCGCAAAGTAGTGCGGGAGTTTTTTCTTCTTCATTACATTTTCTGAAACCACGGAGGTGATTGCGACCCCGAGACACCAATTTAAAATCATGATGTATAAGCAGGTATTCGGGAAAAAAAACCCTACTGCGATTGGGAGGTCAAATCCCGAAACGTTCCAGAGTTAGTTGAGCTCGCAAGTTATTTGGCGCTTTGCCACGCCCATGATCGGTTGATGCGCAGAGTGGCGCATTAAAAATGAAAGCAGGAAATACTCGCACAGTACCTTGCATCCTTCACAGGTCATTGCGCGGTAATGAAAGCCGGTGGCCGCGTCCCCGCAGACAACGCACAGGTCGGAGCCTTGGGAAGAGTTCATGTAGCTCGGCACGTACGGACCATCTGCAAATCCAAATAAGCATGCAACACAGAGTACCATCAATCTTCTGTATACGTCAGTAGACTAAATCGAGTACGGGCGGACAGACAATCAAACTCGCTGACAAATGTCTGTCTGTCTGTCTATCTGTCTGTCTGTCTGTCTGCCTGCCTGCCTGCCTGTCTGTCTGTCTGCCTGTCTGTCTGCCTGTCTGTCTGTCTGTCTGTCTGTCTATCTGTCTGCCTGTCTATCTGTGTGTCTGTGTGTCTGTCTGTGTGTCTGTCTGTGTGCCGCTCTACTAGTGTCATGGAATTTGTTCCTATTGCTCGTCATTTCAGTTAAGGTGAGTGCATTTAACTCGAAAGAAAATAGCCCGCTATTATGAAACTCCTACTGGAAGTCAGAAGAGGGCCAACGAAAGAGGGAACGCAGTGCTTGCCAAAATCAAAACGCGAAACACTGGAATTGTGTCAATTCGAGCGCGCATCAACAAGGACACGTTTCCAAGAAGAGCAGTCAAACAGACAATGGTCCTTTTCTAGCTCGGTTACGGACCGCACACCGGTTATGCTCTGGATAGACTACGCGGGTAAAACTCCCAATGCTGCGCATGAAAGGGCAAACACGGCGAAATCGTGAAGCATCACTCAAAATAGCCACAAGATTTCTTTTTCGTTGTCCATTTTAAAAAAAAATTGTATTTTTAATTTTGTTATCGAAATTATTGTCACATTCGTTTGTCCGATTTATTGCTGATTTTTCGAACTGAAAATATCGACAAAACAACGAGAGAAAGAGTGCGCGAACGCGAATTCCGAATTCGAGCCGCATTTGGGCGTTTTACCTCGTAATGTGAAGCACAAATTGACGAACTAACTTACCGCTGTTATTGTTTCTAAATTTTAAATTTAAAAAAATATATATTCCATTCGGAATATAAAATAAGAGAAATAAAAAATAACGTCCACGCGATTTACTCACTGCGTTTTAAATTGACGAGTATTCCTCCCTTTCCCTTTGGACTGGGCGGCATGCCGGGCGCCGATCTCTGCCAATGAAAACGAAGAAGGAACTGTAAAAAGAACACACCGAAAAAAAAAACGTGCAGCAAAAACACTCGAACGGTCGAGGATAATTTCGAGGACGATTGCCTCAACTGACTGACTTCGACTGTCTGTCTTGTCTGTCTGCACTGTCTGTCTTGTCTGTCTGCTGTTGGTGGGTGGAGGGAATAGGGCGTGAAAAGTTCAAATGCCGATGTCCTTGCCGAGGTTTGCAGCGAATAGGCGAATAGCGAGATATAGAGGCTTACACGCGCTGCGGACAGGTAGAACACGTGAAGCCCTGCCCACGTGAAGGCCTCGCCCACCTGATTTCGCTTGCTGCTTCTTGTGAGTTGTATTCTTCTCTCTTTCCCACAGCTAGGAGGCATATGTGTGTGTCTGGGTCAGTGGGGGACTGTAGCCAATGAGGTCAGCAGACGGTGCGCCCTGCAAGTCGGTGACCTGTCATCACTGTGCGCTGTGCGCTGTGCGTGCTCACACTGCGCTGTGCGGGCTCACACGGTGCGCTGTGTGGGCTTACTGTGCGCTGGGCGGGTTCACACTATGCGCTGTGGGCTTACTGTGCTGTCTGCTGTGCCGCTGTACCTCGGGACCAGGACCAAGAACATGTCCCCACGAACATTTGATTTTGGGGGAGAGGCAATTTTTAAAGCTTGTTTGTCTGATTTTCTCATTATCTGTCTGCTTATTATACGCAAGGTAAATGATTGCCTAAGAAAATCGGACTTCAAGAAAAGGTGAAGGGAATTGAATAGAAGTAGTGGGTTTCATGTTGATTTTAAATTTTAATATTGGGTATGTATAGTCTTTCAGATTTGCCTTGTGCGGTTATATCTGTCTGCATCTTTTCTTAGCACATTTGCTTGTCTTTCTTATTTCCGTATCTGTCCTCTACCTGTTTGTGCATCTACCTGTCTGCCTGTCTGTGTGTCTGTCTGTGAGTCGGTATGTGTCTGTCTGTATGTCTGTCTGCCTGTCTGTCTGTCTGTCTGTCTGTCTGTCTGTCTGTCTGTCTGGCTGTCTTGTCTGTCGACTGTCAGTGTGTCTTCTTTGTCTGTCTGTCTGTGTGTCTGTGTGTCTGCTGTCTGTCTGAATGTGTGTCTGTTTGATCTCTGCGCATGTGTCTGTCTGAGTGTCTGTCTGTGTGGCTGAGTGTCAGTGCGTCTGTCTGTCAGTCTGTCTGTACACACGATGCGATCAAATAAAATAGGTAAAAAAATGTTAGATTTATCCACTGGATAGTAACAAGAGCAACCGGTGTAACGAAACCACGACGCTAACCAAAATGACACACAATTCTCTCTACCGAAACAGCATAATCTGTGCGTCCCGAAAATGCCAAAATGCGCTCCTTGTTTACAAAACTTCACTTCATTCGACTGCGACTCGGCTCGACCGGCGTACCGTGCATCGCTGAGACCGAGGGCGCCGGCGGCGGATTGTTCACCGCATTCCTCAGCAGGACATTCTCCGTCCGCAGCGCGTGATTCTCATACTCGAGCGAGGTGGTCCGCTCCTTCATCACTCGAGCCTGTACCGTGAGCTGGTCCAGGTCCACACGGACCGCCATGAGGACGTGCTCCGTCACCAGCGACATACACTGGGAGATTTTCGCCTCGATCCGGTCGAAGCCGCTGCCGGCCGCCGTCGAGCTGTCACCGCTCCGTGCAGCGCCGGCCGTTTCCCAGACCCGGTCAATCATCTCAGCAAAGTACGTCTCACCCTTCATACGCAGTAGGCGACTCGGGTCGGGCGCGTTCGCCGCGGAGACCTTCCGCGAACCAGCATTGGAAGATGCCGGACTGGCGGTGGCATGGTGTCTGACTTGATCGGACGGTGTCTGGAAGTTCCGTCGCGGTCCGTCTACGTGGTCGGAGGTTGCCTGAAAGTTCCGCCGCGGTCCGTCTGCGTGGTCGGAAGATGTCTGGAAGCTTTGCCTGGATTGGTCAGAAGTTGTCTGAAAGTTTCGTCGGGGTCCGTCTATGTGATCAGAAGATGTCTGATTCGCTTGTCTGACTTGCTCGGACGGTGTCTGCAAGTTCCGTCGTATACCGTCAGAGCTCTCCGGGATGCTCCGTCGTGGTCCTTGTGCTCCGTCGACGTGGGCGTGGTCTGGTGGACTGTTATTGGCAGTGGAATTGTGGTAACTGGGAAAGACAGGCTCTTTCTGAGTGCCATCGGCGAAGTAGACAGGCAGGAGCCGAGAAGGTTCGGGTGAGTTGACGGTAGTGAAGGGGTTTGGGATGAAGTATCCGGCTGTGGAGAGGGGAGGAAGGGGAGATTTGGTGGGATTCGGAGAAGAGAAAGACGGGGAGGGCTTTGGTAGGACGGGCGAGTGGACCAGCGTTCCAGTACGCTGAATGATGCCGACGGAGGGTGCTGGCTGGGAAGGTACGGCCGCACTGTGGTGAAGATTGTGAAGGGGTGCTGGGTCAGCTGTAAAAAGAGTGACAGAGACGATTGAGCACTAGTACATTTGATAACTACGGCAGAACCAGCTAAATTTAGGAGGATGACCAAGGTAAAGTTGTTTCCATTTAATCTTATAAGTGCTTTGAGAGTGTTCAATGAGTCAGTCAGTCACACTTAGACTGTACCTGTCTGTTTGTCAATTATTCCATTGCCTCCCTGCCGTTTGTATTATCTCTATATCTTTCTGTGTGTCTG
>LRSR01008226.1:0-30300 GCA_001579985.1 Hypsibius dujardini
CGAATATATGTAAAACACTCCACGCGTTCCGCTGCCTCCCGCCCAAGCAAAGCGGGAGCACAGTTATTCTTCCGTCGGCGCCTCCTCGATCGCAGGTGCCTTATTCTCATACTGATGTTTGATGTCCTTCCATAATTTCTGAAAGATCCAAAAAATTAAACTGCAATTGTAAAAAACAACAAAGTTCTCAATCAAGAGATCACCAGTGCAGATATCATAATACTGATATCATTCGAGGAATCTCTGCGTTGCTCTTCTGGTCTTTCTGCATTCACAAACGCAGCTAGTCAATAACAGCTGCAGTTATTTGACTTAAGGACAAAGATTTTGTGTTTTTTTTGTATGGAGTTTAAGTCAGAGTTCGATCCTTCCTCTTCCAGCAGTTCAACAACGCAATCGCATAAACTGATTCAACCGAAGAATCCATCCAACAATCGACCAATCAATTGATCAATCGACCAATCACTTGATCAATCGACCAATCAATTGATCGATCGACCGAGTTTCAGCTTGCCAGTGTAATAGGAGGAGAGACGTTTTCGCAGCTAATCAACTAATCAATCCAAGACAGTAGTGACCTACCCCTCTGTTCCAGTTCTCGAAGATCACATCGCCTGTCTTGTTGAATGCCCTCTCGAAAAAGAACCCTCCAGCGACAATAGCCAACAGAAACGTTGACGTTCGTCGGAATACTTTGCGATAAATCACGTCGACAATTCCGCTTGCGCCAGACATCTGAAACAGGAAAAAAAAATTCCCTGCGCCCCGAAATCAAAGGCATTGCACATCCGCTATGGAAGAATCCGCTCACCTTTGCGATGACAGAACACACCGATCTGAGACACAAAGATCCGCAAAAAAAACTTGTTAAAGCCTGGAAGCGAGGAGGTTTATAAGCGATTTCGCAGACGGATTTCGATGAAATGAAGTTTTGATCCCACTTTGATGTTTGGTCGGGCGGCCGGGTTTCTGAATCAGATTGAACCGACCTGTTAGCAGGGAGCGAGCTTAGCCGATCGGCCGATCAAAAAGTTCCATCGGTCGATCGGCGGATTGATTGATTGATCGGTCTGACGCATTCTTTTTTAATATTTGTTCTCCCATTTCCAAACATTTCATTTTCCGAATTTTCACCCACGAGCGAGTGTACATGTTTTACTGGTTTAATGCTTTGGGGAATTTATTATGACTTTCAGTTTGTATTCCCTACTGGAGGCGGGTCTTTTGGTGGTTAACGCGATTGCCATCCTGAATGAAGAGCGGTTTTTGAAGAAAAGTGAGTGCATCTGCATGGTTCATACGTGGAATATTGCGCTCTTCATGGACTTTTGTTTTGTGTACATTTTTCATCATTCAAATTGCAGTCGGATGGGGAAGGGAACACGTTCAGCCTGGAGGCGCTTACTATCAACAGGGCTACGCGCCGCCACAATCTACGAAAGCACAGATTATTAACCTGGTCAATTCCGTCCGTACTGTCATGCGATGTGAGTAAATCAATCAATCACCGAATCCACAGATCGTCGGAGAGGAAACCAAGGCGCTGTGCTTGTTTAAAACTGCGAATCTATTGACATCCGACTAAAATAATCATCCGACTTTTTAAGTGGTCAAAATTGTGAAAAATATTTTTCGCGTAAGTCGTGAAAAAACTCACGAGTCTCCACTGCTAAAGCAGCATTGCCAAAGCGAGGTTGCTTTACTGATTCTGTGAGTACAGAATCAATCAATCAATTACTTGGTCAATGGCCAAGCAAGATGAGGGAAGGGCTCTGGAATGGACCACCGGGTGGCAGGGGGCGCTCTACGCAGCCTAAGTGAAAATTGATAAGTCACTGCATAGTCAGCGACCTCTATAGGGAGCTTTTTCCAACCGTTCAATCATTTCGTTTTTTCCCAAAAGTTTTTTTTCGTACCTAATACACGTTCCATCGGGATTGTCGATTATTTTCTATCGTTTGGGTCTTGGTGATAGCCAAAACCTGTGTGGAAGTTGTGATTCCAGGGTGGCCCATTCCACGGTACTGTAGTTCCTCGATAGATAGCAGCTGTACACGTAAAGCATGCAAGGCACACACGCTAACGAGTATGGGGGGGGGGGCCAATTTAACGTCACACAGCTCGTACGCTGTCGCTATCTATCAAGGAAGTACAGTACGTAAAAGTCAAGTGGCCCATTCCAGGATCCCTCCCTCATACCTATCGGCTGTGTTTGCGCGTAATCAATGAAGCAATCAACTGTTTTCAAACTTGATGGAACACTTTTACAGTCCGGCTCCCTCTGACCCGTTTGTGTGGCTTCAAATGTTTGTTTGTATCCTTTAATTTTTACCGGCTCTTTTCTTGCAGTTCCACTTATCATTCTCAACGCAGTCACGATCGTTCTGCTGCTGCTCGCCGGATAAAATTACATTGTTCACTGTGTTTAATGATTCTTGCATTGCATGTATAATGATGTATCATTTATTGTACGGTCATCGCATAACCAGACCTGACTAGCCCGTATGTAACCGAATTGGGTCTAGAGAAGAAACAGTAAAAACTAAAATGCTCAATAAAACACCTGAGGACTGCTGCGGCGTATGCTTAAACAAAATGCCGGATAAAATAATAAAAAATTAAATAATAAATCAAAGCCAAGTATGGCTGTAAAGAAGCTGCACTGACAAGAGAAGCGGATGGATTGGAGCCATAATCTCGAGGAATAATGACTCTGAAGGAAGGTCCACTGCGCCGCCATGAATCCCTGAAACAGTTGACCGAGATCACACACCACGACCTACTACGTGTGTAGATGTAGATTCGTGGAGTCTGCATTCGGATTGGGAAACTCGACCGCAGAGTATGTGGCAGTTTGACCGGTGGCAGATATAGCGACTCGCTCTTTCTCCAGAGACGACTTGTTATCGTGGAGACCGGTAATGGATGACGTGAAAGCCGCCGGGTCGTTTACCGTAGTGAGGTTTTCCATCTGCACGTCCTCCTCTTTAGTCTGCACAAGACGCATGAAGTCGTGGCTGTTTATTCCGTATCCGGAAGACGGATGCAAGTTAGCTTGACCAGCTGAAACAACAAAGTCAGACGTGAGCTTGATTGTCTACAATCAACAATCAACGACAAGATTGAGTACAGTGGAGGGTACGGGTAAAAGGGGCGGAGCATGGGGTGACATGTTTGAAAATGGAAGAAAGCAGGAAGTAAGCAACCGCTGCCGATCATGTGGTTGATTGTTCGATTCTTTGAAAAGCACCCCTGCCCCGCCCCTTTTGCCCATTCTCCGGACCCTACAGTGTATTCAATCTTTTCTTTGACTGTCTAACGTTGTTTCGTTGGCTAATTTTAGATCTTTCGATCAATTTACTGTACCGGCAGCAGTGTTGGTAAAGACGATATCGCGTCGTGCTGCATGACAACTCGCGACAATGTTCCTCATCGTCCTGACGGTGGAATAATCAGCATTGGTCAAGTGCACACCGTTGAACACAATCGGTGGGAATTTCTCGTCCGGCGGTGCGTTCTTCCTCTCTTCCACCAAATCAATGTCATCCAACAGGCTATCCACCATGAAATCCGGCGCAGCGGACACGCCGTAACGGAACGCTCCAGGATTCAACAGGTCTTTCGCGAATATATCCTTGAAGAACTCGGCTGAGGGGAAGTACAGCGCCGAGTGGGGCGTGACTGTGACATTGAATTTCGGTTTGGCTTTCGGGCCGGAAGATGGTCCGCTGCCCATTTCCCGTTTGTAGGCGCGACGGTATTCCACAGTCACGAGTGGTCGAGCCAACGGATACACCAACATCAGCAAGGATATGCCGATGCCGAGGGGAAGTCCATACTCCACTCCAAGAAGTAGGCACAGGATGAGGGTGGACAACAGAGGAATCAATTCGACACGATTGACTCGCCAAAGATCTCGAAATATCTTCACATCCACCATGACGAAAATGGCGGATATAATTACAGCAGACAAGGCAGCCTTGGGAATGTATTGCAGAACGGGGCTCAGGACGGACATTGCGATGAGGACGAACGCGCCTGCAAGAAAATACAATTAATAAACAATTTAGCTTTAATTAAAGTTAATTAATTAACCAAGATCGTCGTTTCCCGTTTGTCTATCTGTCTTTACTCTCCCATTAAGGATAAGTCACTCTGGTGATCCCGATTACTTTTGTGTACAGGTTAAGTGTGTCTGGTCAATTTCAACATACCGGTGAAAATTCCGCCAAGAGGTGTCCGCACACCACTCTCAGCATTCAGAGCAGTCCGCGAAAAAGCTCCAGTCACCGGAAACGCGGACACAAAGGATCCCAAGATGTTGGAAATGCCCAGGGCGATGAATTCCTGAGTCGAGTCGACGGTGTAGCCGAACCGGTGACTAAATGCTTTCGCGACGACAATCGACTCAAACAGCCCGATGATGGGGATCAGCACCAGTCCAGCACCGCATCCGTCGACGACTTCCATGAAGGTCTTGTTGTCGGGTGTGAAAACCGGCGGAACAAAGGCCGGCAGGCCACTTTTCACCTCATGCGTGATTGTGAGGGGACCGGAACCGTCGATCGACGTCAGGGACGCTGCCACGACAGTCGCGATAATTACCACCAACGCATATCGACCTGTGTGCGTGTAGACAGAAATAGATTAGATGAGCGTACACAAGATGCACTGCTTCTTGATGCAGGCTAACCATAGCAGAAAATTTTGATGATTTCCCGCAAGAGTTTCCATCCGAAGTTTGCCTGTTTGTTCCGGAATCGATTGTGCTTCAACAGCGGAGCCAAGGCTTTCAGCACAAGGATACTCCCAATGCAGATCGCGCCGAGAAGAACGTCCCAGCCACTGTGAGACAAAATAAGCGACAAATAAGCTGTGATTAAGACTGGGAACCTGCCTACTTGAATTGTCTTACTTGGTTTCGTGGACATGATGACTGTAACCGCGAATGATATTGAATAGATTGTTTCTACTCCGCCCAAAATTTATTCCAAGGAGACCTTTGACCTGTCCGAGGATGATCAAAATGGAGGCTGCCGACATGAAACCGCTCATTACCGGCGACGAAACAAAATTCATGAGGAAACCTAGAAAGAGAGAAAGAGGTATCAACAATGACAGGCGAATACAACACAACAGCAAAGCCTGAATGGACCGACCTAAGTTAAGGATCCCCATTAGGAGTTGGAAGCACCCGCAGAAGAAGGCCAGAAGGACGGCATAAGTTGCTGCCACATGTGCATCAGCTGTTCTGTGAGGGATGAACGCACTGGTCAACAGCGATAACAGCGCCGTCGGGCCCTGAAACGCAAGTTTTTATTGTGAAACGGTTTCGGCAACACAGCGAGACGCACTCCAAGTACAAATGCACGTACCACAGTCACATCTTTCGAAGTGCCGAAGACGGCGTAAATAAAAGGAGCCATGAAGGCCGAATACAGTCCGTACTGAAACAAGAAATCAAGTCCCATAAGTCAACGTTTTGAAAGACGAGGCAAATTAATTCCGTTCTGCACGTTCTGTACCTCAAGAGGTAAATCTGCAATTTGTGCGTACCTGAAACAACAATTCGTCTGTGAACAAGAGGAACTACAGGAGAGCGCGGAAGTGCGGAAAATGACAACTTACGCTAATGCTTGAGGCACGACAGTTAATCCAACGGTCAACCCGGCAACAAGATCACCCGAAAGATCCATCAGCGTGTAGTGAGGTAGCCACATCGAAATAGGAAATCTGCGCATCAGCGTGTTCAAGGAACAGAAGGACCGCAGTCCCTCACGTAAATCCTGACGCGACAAAGGTCCGCCATACCTGAAACAGATGTTCCATCACAAACAATTGGGCAAATGGCAATACATCAAGCAATAAACAAACTCAAAAGTTTTTCTAAAACTCTCAAGAAAATGAGCAAGCGAAAAAACGATAAGAATTGTATGGGATGACGAACGAACCAATCAATCAAGTGCTCAGTTAAATTCAAGACTGACCAAATCAAACAATGATTCAATCAATCAATCGATAAAGCTGATCAATGACAAAAAACAGATGACGTACGTTCGTATTTGGCATTCCTCCACCTCGTCATCATCTCCAGCAGCACCAATGCTCCTGCCATTGCCAAACGGTCCTTTTCCTCCTAATCCGTTTGCTCTTCGATTTCTCGGCTGATCGTCGAAATTCGTCTTTCCCGCTTCCGGGTCTAAGTCCAGTTGATCAAACCGCAACTGTTGGTTTCGTGGAAAATCTCCCTGCCCCAACTCGTCCTCGACGCCTGCGTTCTCAAATTGTTGGTATCCAAAACTTTCCGAACCTTTTGAATTCGACGGCGTGTTAAGTCCAAAAGCGGAAAGGGAAAGGCGTGGATCCGGGACGTCCATTGTAACGACGAAATTGGATAATTATTGTTGAAGAAGACTCCGTTTCTTCAAAGGTGAAAATGAAGCTGTCGGGTGATTGAACAGGGTGTTATCGTAATGTTTGCCATCCATATCAACGTAGGCTGTGCGTCATGCTCTGATAGTTTGCAGGGTCAAGCAAGCTAAAACAAGCCCAGCCTCATACCTAATCCCGGTACGTAACGGGCCCGACAGCCTGGATGGAAAAGAGTTCAGAATGAGCAAATTTTTAAGAAATTCGCAAACGTCAACAACAAAGTCAAAAATGTCCTAGTGCAGTGATGTTCGATTATTATGATTTGGCGTTCCCTTATTCTATTATGGCGTTCTCTTACTCTATTATGGCGTTCCCTTACTCTATTATGGCGTTCCCTTATTCTACTTCGGGCGTTCCCTTATTCTGATTCTGGCGCTCTCTTATTCTAATTTTTGTGCTCCGCTTATTCATTTCTAGCGCTCACTTTTCTCGACTTGTTCCGTTACCAGTTTCTTCACTTCCGTTGTTAATGGATTCTTGCGTTCTGTTAGGACACAGTTTATAAACCTACATAAAAGTAAATCACGCACCACATTTTGTGGGATATTTACGATTTCGGCATGAAGCACAGGGGAAGTTTCTCGTCAGAAGTTCTGAGGCTTTGAAAGCTCAGTCAGTGAACGACTGGCAAGTTCCAACGTTGCACGCTGAGAAAATGGATTTAATCACAGCGAACGTGATTACACTTCTGGCCATGCTAAGCAGCTGTTTCCTCGCATCTCTACTGCCCTCCCTTATTCACATCCATGCGGACCCAAATTCTCGGAAGAAAAGGCTTATTACCGCTCTTAAGCGGTACAGGTGAGGCGTCAAACACGCGTTCTTTCTAACTCAGCAGGGGGGGGGGTACATTAATATTTAAGGGACTGCACATGTAATGAGGCTCAATCTATTGATTGATCGTTCGATTGATTATTCTGTGCCTTTCTGCATGCGGGGCTCTTTGATTGGTCTATTGAACATTTCAGCGCTGTGAATTTCAGCTTGATACTTCACTTATTGTTCTGTGGGTCGGTCGATAAATTGATTGTTTATATTTTTGTTCAGAATTAAGTACAGTAGTACATTCTTCTTTCTTTGTATTTGCAGCAACTGCGTTTCGGGTGGAGTTTTTGCAGGAGCATTCTTCACCCAGTTTTATCCACACGTCATCAGCAGCTTTTCCGGCCTCCTTGCTGTTGACTCGGTCTGGATGCACCCGTTGCAGCTCGGTCCAACTCTAGTTTTTGCGGGGTTTTTGATGACCGCGCTGTTGGAAATGCTGGTGGATATTGTCCTGAAACGACTGCGTCATTCCAAATCCGCGCGTGAGCTTCAGGAACGCGGTGCTCATCAGGAGCTGCAGAATGCTCCGTCACAAGCTCCCCTTGTGCTGGACGACGACGACTCGTCGGACGATGAGCGGAGTAGCGTTGATACCGATCCCCTCGCACCGTCTGGTATCGCACCTCGTAGTGCGGGTGTTGGTACGCGAACTGAGAAGTTGCAGGTGATGAAAGTCACATCGCGTAGTAGCAGCGGAGCATCCAGGCACAGGTCGGTGTAGAATTGTGATGATTTATTGATTTTAAGCGCTGGAGCGAGTGATTTGATGCATTTGTTCTTTTGTCGATATACGTCAAACAAACAAACATGTCGGTGCAAGCAACGAATCAATCAATCAATTGCCCAGTCACCCATTGTCAATTACAATAAGTTGTATAGACTCATCCCACTAGTTTGATCATTGATGGAGTGGGACTAATATTCTGTAGTAGTTTAGTCCATGAAACTGCGTGGTTGCCAAACGTGTCGATTTGAGTTTTCTCGCTAAATGTCTGCTTTTTTCAATTTGCTTGGGGGGAGAGTTCGCATAATATCTCACGATCGAGAACCTATGTGCTATTTGGGAATACACACCCTTCTTAAGTTCACGCGGCTCAATTAGAGTGACCTTAATTTCGGTTTTTTTCCTCTGCAGCCATTCGCATTCACATTCGACAGCCGGTCATGCCGGGCATAATCACAGTCATCACCATCACCACGACATCTCCTTCGACGATTACCAAGGCGCCACACGTTTCATCGTTCTGGTTGCCTCACTGGGGACACACTCGATATTCGAGGGTCTAGCCCTGGGCCTGATCAAAGACGTGCAGCTGCTGATGAACATGTTCATTTCCATTATCGTCCACGAGGTTCTGATGGCGTTCGCGTTGGGTATATCTCTGGCCCGGCAGAAAATGAAGCTCCGTTCGCGGTTGCTCTTTTGCTTCATTTTCTCCGTCATCATTCCGTTGGGACAGGGTGTGGGTTTACTGATTCAGCAAGCCCCGGAGAGTGGTGCGGTTACAGCAGGGAGGATCCTTTTCCAAGCCATAGCCGCGGGGACGTTTTTGCATGTGATGTTTATGGAAATTTTGCCGCAGGAAATGGGCAGCGGTCATTTCGGCTTGGCGGAGGCGTTTTGGGTTGCGATTGGTTACCTTTTGATTCCATTGTCTTCTTTGATTTCCGGTGAGCATGATCATCACTAAATTTTGTCTCTCATTTTTTTCGTTCTTTCAAACCCGCCGTACTTCCTACTAGTTGCAGGTTTTTTAAGTGTTTTCCAGTTTTATTGTTGAAGAAATTTCCTCTAGTGACTTTTCGTTTTCGATGCAGACATGAAGATTTGGCAAAATTGGAAGTCTAGACTGGACTCGTCGTTATACGAGCAGAGTCATCACAGAACTGCCAGTAGAGATGGAAAAACTAAAGACAAACTTAACTATTAACTTTTATTTATCACTTTTGGTGTATTCTTTAAAAGGTACTATATTTTCGCGTTAGACAGGGACAGTCGTAGTGGAGTGGAACGTGTGCACGGCTGTGTGCACCGTACACACAGCACAAGCGCCGCGTGGCCGATTAAACGTTCCACAGCTCGTACGCTGTCCCTGTCTAACGCGAAAATACAGTAAATAACTTCGGTAAACTATTTACACGTGGAAACTAAAATTACTCAACTAAATTTTTATTAAACTAAAGAGTTTTAGTTACTAATAAGACAGAGCGCAAAAAGCGTTAGTTTTCAGTCAATAAAAGTTTAGTTTTTGCCATTTCGATCAGCCAGCAAGCGGTTCGATATATGCGAGACTAGTTTACCGTTTGTCGCCATTAGCGTCGTGCAGGTGAAACTTCCACTCAAGAAGATTCTCAACGGAACAAATAGAAACTAGATCCGTCTCATTCAGAAACATTCCACGTGTGACAAACCAATAACAGTACTCAATCCGATCAACATCAAATGATTGTTGCCCAGCCAAACAAAACATCACAACCAAAAAGGCATCACAGCGGAGTCAACTGTGTGAAGTAACAAGGGTGGAAGAAGTGAGGGGACAGAGTTCACTGATCCTCTTCCCCATCGGAGCTTGATAGGGCGGCATCATGATCACCCGGCTCAACCAAATCCGAATCATCAGAGACCTCATCTTCGTCGTCTTCGTCTTCGTCCTCGTCCTCGTCCTCGCTGGGGCTCAACCTCGAGGCATTCTTTGCCGCTTGACTGTTGATCGGGCCTGCTTCCGTGGAGTAAGATATCCACAGACGGTAAAACGGACGGCCGCCATTACGACGCGCCCACCGATGGTTGACGTATTCCGTGAAGAAGACGTGATCACGGTCCCGGCGGACAACCATAAGCCCGTTACTTTCCCCATCCATCGAGATGATCTGCGAGAGAAAAAAATCAGTTCGTGGACAAAACTGCCAGTGCAAGTAACCCCACCCCCTCGTTCCGGTGACCAATTCAATTTGGGAAGGGGAAAACAGACTGATGCGAAACAACGCGAAAGGTAAAAAATGGAGGAGAAACCTGAACAGCGCAGCAAGACTAACCGGGTCCCATTCATCGTTGGGATCGTTGATGTCCATCACGACCACAGCTCCCCCGCAGTCCGGCTCCAGCAGGTCGCAGTCCATGTAGTAGAACAGATCAATCACTTCGTCCACCTGCGCCGCTTCGTATGTCTTCAGGCTGTAGTCACCGCTCTCGAATTTCTCCAGCCTGCAGCGAGCCGCTTCCGCGACCCCTAAAAACCAACTTTTCGTTCCACTGCACGTTTCAAACTTCCGAGTAATTTAAGGATTTCACGCTTACAGCGCTCGTCGGGTGTGTCGCCAGCGGACGCTCCCGAGCCCGCTCCGTTGGTGAGACTGCTGAAATTTTTGCTCCCGATCAGCGCGGCAAATTTGTTCAGCTTGTCAAGTGGCATAACGGAGATTCGCGTGCTCGTGATTTCGTTGATGGAGTTGAGGAAGCACTCGGTTTGCATGATGCGGAGTAGCTGGCCAAAGACCGGCATGTCTTTCGGCCACTTCGGCGTGTTGATGTCGATGTACTTGAGACACCTGGAATCGATGGATGACAGTACTCAGAAACCTTTCAGGTAGGAACGGTCATTCGTCTGACTGAAAGTTTCTTGAAAGTTGCATTATGAGAAGAGAAAAGTGTTTATACCCATCCTGGTTCCGATTCGTCGTCTCGGACCATGGAAGGGTGGCCTCCTTCGCACGCAGCTCATCGGTTAAGCTCTGGTAGAAGGAGTCCTGGAATGAAAGTACAGTACAGTGCCACGGATAAAATGATAGCAATTGTAACTGCAAAAAGAAGTGGCATACTTTCAACAAATTCCGAACTGTACATCCATGATAACGCGTCATGTCCTTCTTGAGAGCCTTCTTGCGCGCCATGGAGTAGGCATCGGCTTCGTCACGTGCTAGGAAGCAGTTGACCATGTCGTCCTTGCCTGCCTGCAAGTGTTCACAGTTAAACGCGTGGACTAAACTTAATAACCGCGGATTTTACTCGCGGTTTCCGTGGGCGCACCTCGAACAGTTCAAGATGCAGGAACGGAGCGTGGGGTTGAAATTCAGTTCGCGGGACAGACGGCGTCGTGGCATGGAACCATCCCGTCAATGAAAGTCGCGCCTTCCGCGTGGACAGCACCTCCCGGACCTAGAACGTAACGAATTGTAAAATCTAAACGAAACTATTAAACATCTCAGTTGTTTGTCAGCAGTTACTTGATGAAAGGAATCGTCGCCCACGACGAAAAGCACCATGGAGTTTCGGGTGGGAAGGATGCTCTTCTCGATCGCACCGGGAACTACAACATCGTTCACACCTGAGGAAAGCAACATCGACAAATGAAGCAAATGGCTTTGCATGAATTCGGACAAAGGCAGCACTTACAACTGCTTTCAAAGAGATCAAGGGTCCCGCCGTCTTCCTCGGACCAGGAAGGGTCAGTCAGGTAATAAACGTAAGCGATCTTTCGGGTCGTCAGCCGGTCGTCGTGGCAAACGAGGTGATCTGTAAGTGCCAATCCCGTTCCCAAGTCAATGATTTGGAATAAATCCAGAGTTCACAATCTTACCGGTGTAAGTGTATTTTGCGCCACGAATGTCCAACTCTTCTTTCAGTTCGGTGTTGGTAATTGTAGCGACCCACGGTCGCACCTCATTCCGAAACGTGTCCGTCACGTCGGCGAACTCGAACACTCCATCGCGAGATAATTCTTTGGTCTATAATGGCGCACGAGAGCCAAAAAAAATTCGTAATATTCACAATCAGTTGGAGGAAAAACGGGCAAGGGGCACGCACACGTGCGAGTACTGAGGACTAACCTGTGAAAGTTGTAGCAGATCCGTACTGAGCGGCGTGAACTTCTGCCGCAGCAGTTCCTCCTCCACGGAATCGATTGGTCCGTGAAAAAAGTCCGGAAACACGAGATGGGGGAAAGGTTTGCGGAAGACGAAGCCCAGTGCCGGCTGGACGACTGCAGCCGAAGGGGTTGTACCTGACGGAAATCAAATTGTTAAATCAGACCGGAAACAGTTTAGTTGATTAATGTTGACTAGATTGCCAAATGAGAAAATCAACGGATTTATATTCCCAATTGCGAGTAATTATTACGACTTAATCGCAGTACAAATGTACAAGAAAGGTTGACGATTTTATATTAAAATTGAAATTAAAAAGCTTTCGTAGACCTAATATATCAAATCAATCCTTCAATCAACGCAACATTTTTCTCACAAAATGTATAATCCTTAAATCGCTCAATCAAGCGCCAGACTGCCAGATGCAAGTCTTCAAGAGTTAGATTTATCCCCACTCTGGTTAATATACAGCTCGACACTAACTAAATGGTCACTAATATTCCCAAAAGTTGCGAAATTATAAAAGTAGCCCTGTTAGCAAAATTAGGGTCTCGTCGTTCGCGAAAAACCCATGCCGAGATTTCAACATTCAGTAATGTTTCACCGTTCAGCCCAATCATTCGATCAATCCCACGGCTACAGTGCAAGCAAATCGCGATACAATCAGCAAATCAACGCCGAGCGCTAACGCTACAATCAGTGCTCCGGACACTCACCGTCCTTCCATGCCTTCAGCAACACGCTGACAGCAGTCTTCAACGCCTCGGTTGTGTAGATGGGATTGATACTCAACAAAGCATTGGGATTTCCAGTCGCCACCGCGGTGGCCGTTTCGGTCTTCATCCTCTTCGCCAATCCATTCTCATCCTCAGCGCGTGCGGATGCGATGGAATTCTTCGAGCAGGTCGGAGAGATGTTATCGAACGAAATCGGGCTGCCTTCTTCCAATTTCGCCATTTCCGTGGCTGACTGACGATAAGACTAAGAATCCTTGTCAGCAGCAGCTCTCCAACAAGAGGTCGCCACACAAAACTTTTCAACAGGTTCTCAATTATCAAATCTCCATGTCACGTTTTGTGCACACTCGAAACCAGGCTCTCTTGCCAAAGAAAAACTATAAACAATTTATATATACTATAAACTTCTTATTTGTCTCAAGGAAGTAAACAAAAGGCCGGGAAAAGGCTTGGAAACGGAAAGCAATGAGCCAGAAAATTCCAAGAATTGTTTCAGTCCATAAGCGTGAATTGATTTCCAATTCCAAATCCACTGGTGTGCTTCTTGAATTGTGGCAGGGCCTTAGCATTGATTGTTCGATTGATGAGACGAACTACAGCTGGCAGAAGGACTTGCCTGTATTTTCAAATTCCACACGGTATAAATGTAAACATAATGGAATTGGAGTTGGAAAGGTATAACTGTGGTCGTGATTGATTATTGATTGAAAACTTTTTCGTCATTCCGAGTTTCGATTCCTCCGATTCCCTCACTCGTGTCTTTTTTATTTTTCAGTCATCAATCTTATTGTGAAAATAAGAATTTTCCGAAACTCCAATTAATCGAATCAAATCCCTCCTTCCGTCATTCGTAGTCATTCATCGTTCAAATTTTGATTAGTGAGACAAGTCGTATTAGGGCATGGAATGGAATTGGAACTGCAAGCAGTTTAAATGGATGAGTGCAAGTGTAACACGGATGTTTGACTGTTGATTGCTGCAAACGTTTTCTGACGTTGTTTTTATGCGAAGAGATTAATATAGGAATCCCCCCTAAATACTCTTTGCTTTTCCTGTTCTGTAATCAAAACTGAAACTTCTCTAAACAGAAGTTCGGCAATTTCTGATTAATCTATTAACATTTTTTGGTCCGTTCAATCAATGTTCACCGCTGGTATTCTGCTCGGCCTGTGTCGCATGCCGGCGCTTCGCTCACCGAAGACGACTTGGATGAGCAAGAGCAACACCATTAATGGCAGCAAATTGATGTCCTCATTCTTCGACAATCGCGATCGGCAACGCTTCCCCGATCGATCTCACCGTCGTGTCCGATCGGGTCAAAAGGACCCCTTTGGATATACATTCAAAAGGCCTATACCGCAGCTGAAACCGCTAGACGAGCCAAACTTTATTTTTGAGGAACGATTCAAAAACGAGGCCGCCATGGCTTCCCCGGTGATGAAATTGCCGAATCAGATTTTCGATTATTTTTTGGTACTGGATTTTGAAGCAACCTGTGACAAGCCTGTTTCACCGGTGCCGCAGGTGAGTGATGAGTCGAGTAGAGCCGTCGAAAATTATTATTAAGCATATTTTATGAAGTATCAATCAATCAATCAATCGAGAGAACTTCAATGGAGATAACTCAATCATAGTATCTGCGACGAGTTTCATTTGTCTCCGCCGATTTGCCCATGTCCATTAATCAATTCGCAGTTTACTGTTCAAATTCCTTCAGCAGGCATTATTTGATAAATCTTTTTTGTTTTGTTTTTCTGTCAAGGAAATTATTGAATTTCCTGTTGTAAAGATCGATGCACGGACAATGGAGCCGACTGCTACGTTTCATGAATACGTGCTGCCGACCGTCCACCCACAACTCTCCCCGTTCTGCACGAATCTAACTGGGATCATTCAGGACATGGTGGACAACCAACCTCCGCTCGAGGAAGTTCTCAAACTGTTTCACTCATGGATGGAGAAAGAAGGTGAATGCCGTGTCCCGGATAAAACAGTGTCGTTGAAATATAATTCAAACAAATTTACATTAATAAATTAAAGTTACCGATTTATATAATAATTCTTTGTTTCAGTTCTGAATCAGCCAAATGCACGGTTTACATTTGTCACCTGTGGCGACTGGGATCTCGCTGAGATGCTGCCGAGGCAAGCCCAGCACTTCCGGATAGGGCTGCCGTTGTACTTTCAACAGTGGATAAACGTCAAACACGCATTTTCCGAAGCCATCGGACACTACCCTCGAAATTTACGGCTCATGCTGGAGAGTCTCGGGATCCAGCACACCGGACGCGCACACAGTGGCATCGACGACTGCAAGAACATTGTCAACATTATGCGCGGCCTAGCGGAGCGCGGCCACGTTTTCCGCCCGTCCGGCCAAGTGAAAGAACCGAATTTAGCCAAAGTCTATAAAAAAAGATAAAGAGCCTGTTCCAGAAGAACAAAGCTTTCACGGCTGTAATTACATATTTCTCAAACGGCGCCCGGGAAATAGAGCATGACGATCTGAGCAGATAATAGTCGTCATCCATTTCTTCGATTTGAGTACGAGAAGTGTCGTATATGTTGGTCGAGGTGTTTGACGGGCCTGGCTGATCGAAATCACCGTCGTCCCAGTCGTCCGTACAGATGTCGGCAAATTGAAAGTCAACGAACGCCTGCAATAAACGGAACGAAAACAAATTTTGAAACACAATTATATCATAATGAACGAAATGTCTCACAGAATATTTCAAGAGCGAATGCAGCTTTTTCGGATTTTTCCAACACAGTGCTTGAAAGATGCCGGCCCGCTTAACTGCCTGCTTGTCTAGCTTCCTCTTTGTCTGCCTGACAGTGTCTCATTTTGCCTGTCGGTCTGTCTGTCGCCTGACTGTCTGTCTGTCTGTCTGTCTGTCTGTCTGTCTGTCTGTCTGTCTGTCTATCTGTCTGTCTGTCTATCTGTTTGTTTGTCTCTGCTTGACTAACTGCTTGTCTGCTTGGTCTCTCCAATCGTACCGTCCGTCTCGTAAACCAAACGTACCCGCCTAACAACAACTTCCATTTCGATTCTCATTCCGCTCGGGGTTCTTCCCCATATTGCAAATTGTTTGCTCTTGCAGCTTGACTTCACATCGTACAAATAGTTTTTGTCACAAGTTCCGTTTTCGGAATTCGTCAGTGCCGCTACAGACAAATTCCGAAAAGTGTTTACCTCGCTCGCGCACAAGCATTCAGTCGTTCTCACTAGAGCAGTAATGGAGATTTTCCCTCCTGATCGGGGTGGGGTTTTTTTTACAAATATTTGTCTATTTATCATGGTTTTACATTGGGGTCTCCGCGTGGAAATTACATAAGCGGTTTCAGAAAAAAATAAAGAAGAAAAATACTTCCCGTGCCAATTGTTGCTATGAGGCAACGCTTGATTGATTGATTTTTTAATTGCTTTTCCGAACTTTTAATTTTTTTTATGCCAAAAAATATTTTGCTGAGCGTACACGTATTTTTCGAACTTACTACAAGCCTTCAACAAAATTTTAAAAATAAAACGCAATTTTTCAAACGTAACGTAACACCGCAAAAAAATAAATGAAGGGAGGAGTGCTAATAACCGTAGTCTAGCCTTACGCTTCTTATGGCTGCAGGGCCGAGTGCAGGCTAGTCTTGTTTAACTAACAGTTTTGAATTTAAATAAATTAAAAAAAATGTTAATCCTCGGCGACTTTAAATAAAATATCGTTTGAATGTATTTTAAAAAAAACAGCGTATTTTAAATAAAATTACCATTTAAATAAAACTCGACCTTTTATTTAAATAAAATGCTGAATTTAAATAAAGTGGAAATCGTATGACATAGCCTATGCAATATGCAGCGAAACCCCTAGTGGATCGTTAAACGCAATAAATCTTACTGTGAAACAGATATTGTAAGGAAACGATTGATCAATCAACTGATAATGCTGAAGGTTGCGACAATAAATCAATCAGATGAAGAACTAAAGCCGGTATTTATAATTTCTCAGGCAAATCAGACAATCAATATAGGATTTCTGAGCGCCATTCAGAGAATAATCAAGCAAACAAGCCCGCCGTCACGCGAAAAGAGGGGGTGATAATACATATTTAAATTGCTTTGCGCGTTTTCTCGAGAATTTAAATATAAATAAAATAATGGTTCAGGGAATGATTTTAAATTTAAAAAATCGAGTTTAAACAAAATTAAACATATATTTTACTTAAAATAAAAAACCGTTTTTGGCTATTTTAAATAAAAATTTAAATACATTTAAACAACACTAGTGCAGGCTGCAGGGCCGAGTGCAGGCTGCAGGGCCGAGTGCAGGCTGTAGGGCCGAGTGCAGGCTGCACGAGTATAAGTTATTGACGGCGTCGCCACTGTGCTCTTTTAGTTTATTTTTTCGAGCTGTTCTGGTTGATCGAAACATTTCTAATTTTTTTTTAAATATTTCTCAAGGAGTCTAGTACATTAAAAAAATACGTGTACGCTCAGCAAAATATTTTTTGGCATAAAAAAATTTAAAAGTTCGGAAAAGCAATTGAAAAATCAATCAATCAAGCGTTGCCTCATAGCACCAATTGGCACGGGAAGTCTTTTTCTTCTTTATTTTTTTCTGAAACGGCTTATGTAATTTCCACGCGGAGACCCCAACGTAAAATCATGATAAATAGGCAGGTATTTGTAAAAAAAACACCACCTCGATCGGGAGGGAAAATCTCCATTACTGCCCGAGTCAGTCTGACCCGATAGCAAGCACCTCAAAAAGAAATCCGCGCTATTCTTAACCATTTTTTCCTTACCCAAAGAATAAGATATTCCACTATAACAATATAAATTTAGAAGCCAGTGCTCGCCCTTCGAGTTTCCACTGTGCCGAATTTCAGTCCTAATTTTCAAATATATACTTTAAAAATGAGTACAGTCTATTTCTTTGTGTTTAGTGACCAAGTTTCGGCCGGTTTTGCTTTAAGAAATTTAAACTGCATAATATGTGTAGTCTTGCGGTCCACGATATGTCAAGTCAAAAGTTTGCAAGTAACTGCAAGTAGCTGTAGATGCCTCTTTTCTTGAGATTCAATCGGAATATGATTCGTGGAATGAAGAACACCCTGTTAAGATGCTCCTAGAGTTGCACATTGCCGCACGACCCAGACACCCGTTTATAAACCTCGTTTTTGATATTCCACAACATGGATTTGATATTTCCTCCTTTTCGCTCCCAATCGTTTCGTTAAGGCAGCCTTTAGTTGGTGAAGTTTTGCCTTGAAGACCTGACAGACAATATCTGGAAAGAATTCCCGGCTTCGCCGACCCATTGCCGAGCGCTTCCCGTGGTTGACCTTTATGGAACACCCGCCGATTATTTATTAATAGTTGCTCAATGAAACTATTGAACAAAAATATTTCACTGAGCGAAAATTCAAAAATCTTTTGACTCGGCGGGCGCTCCATACAACTGAGCAGTACCATATGCTCGCGATCTCAAGGGACAGCTAAGCCCCGCCTCCCTCGGTATGGCCCTGCACTCGATTGAACGTTCAATCTGATTTCACTGCTTTCTGATTGGCTCATTCCGTACAACTTACTTATTGTGCTCGATTGATTGATTGTACAGTTGTGTTTTTCGGTATATTTGTCCCTACAGTGGAAATTTAGTGAACGGCACTGAATAGGCACGGCCCGGATTGGTTGAAATTTACGGGTAGGGCAGAAAGTGTCCCTTGAGATCGCGAGCTTACGGTACGTCTGCGTTTGAAGGTCGTGACTGCTACAGCTGTCGTTTGCCGACGTTTTGCCATCACAAACACGACTAAGATTATTATCATGAATAGTATTTAAAGGTAAAAATCAGTCGTACGGTCAGCCCCAAGAAAAACTCCGGTCACGTGACTTTTGCTATTCAAACTGGCCGAAAACTCCGCCCCAATTTGCACCGTTCCTGACGACCAATCAGAACATGCAGTGTACACGTCATGCATAATTACACATTACTGTACGCTCCCGATCTGAAGGGTCGATTATGCTCCACCTCCGCTGATTCGCATAAAGCTTGAGCGATGTTCGAGCGTTCAGTTCCGTTCACTTGTTCGTGATTGGCCCGTTGGTTTTTACCTGACAGGCTATGCCACCTTGCTTGATTGAAATCTGAATGAACAACCAAGCGAGCGACGGATCGTGTTTTCGGACCGGACCTAAAATCGACCCTTGAGATCGGGAGCGTACAGTATATTTCGAATCAAACGCGAGCAAGCAAGCAATAAAAAAGTAAAATAACAGGAATAAAATGTGAACAATTCAAACCATGAGAAAAACAAAACAAAACTTCCGAACCAGGAAATTTAAACATTACGGACATTCTGAAAAATAGAGTACTGTACTGCCGCGATTAAACCGGTCACTTTAGCCGCGCCTCCGTCACACGCGCCTGTGTTGAGTGAGCACACACACTAACACACTCACACTCACACAGGTCGAATGCGCTGCCCGGGGAAAAAAAGTGACCGGTTTAATCGTGGCAATACAGTAAATAACTAGAATTTAAAACGTTAAACCTCAATACCCCGATCGAAACCCGGAATTCTGCATAAATTTATCAGTTCGTGCAGGCAAGGAGTTCTACAATATGAACTGCCATTGTTGCTTCAGGAGGAATTCGCCTTCCGTTGATCATTTTGAAAAACAACTTTTACTAAATCAAGCCAATCGAAAACGATAGCAACGGCAGAAAAAATGACAGTCATGAATAGCTGCAAAAACAGCTGATAGGAATTCGAATTCGGCTACTTTGGGCAGTTTCCCTACGGGTAAGTCATCAGTTATTGCAATCCTATACACAGGTAAATTGCTATTTGTTTTTCGAGATCGCGAGATAAGCAAATTTTTGGTGGGCCACACGGTTCAATTATCTGCATTCGTAATATCGAGAACACTATTGGCACACTTGTCGCACCTCATCTCTCTCTAGGCGCAAAAACTCTGTTGTGCAAGCGGAGTTTTTCTTGGGGCTGACTGTAGTCGGTCTGAGACTTGTCTCTTTTTTTGTGCTATTTCATATCAATTTTTCACCATTTTACACGAAAAACGAAATACTAAGCACTACTGGGTGAAAAGAGATAACGGTGAACCTGAACAGTCCTTGAAGCAACATGTAGCGTAATGACGCACCTGCTTAGCTGAAACGCAATTTTTCTAGGACCTTCTGCCATTTGGTAAAAAACCATCTGCGCACTACATGTCGACTTGCCGTAAATCAATCATTCAATTGATGAACAGATCCCTTACTTCGGAGAACTGTCCCCTACCTACAGTAGAAAGAGCAAGTTCCAGAACATTTAATCTCTTAATGGACTAACACCACAACATAAGTAATCTCTTAATGGGCTAACACCACAACATAAGCATTCCATTTCAATGAAAAATTATTATTATATTATATTATTATTATTATTATTATTATATATGGAGGAAAATACTATGTACGAGTTATGCATTTGTGACTCATAGGGACTCACTTTAGGAATTAGAGTATCATGATATCACGATATACGTGTCTGTGTCTGTGTTTCCGTATTGGTTTGGGTTCTGAGATTGGTTTGGGCTCTGAGATTGGTTTGATCCGGGTCTAGGTCTGGACCTCTTTATCTGTTCATCTGACTGCCTTTACGTCTGTCCATTTCTTCGGGCTGCATGACGAGATGCGTGTGAACAGTTATACAGTGTGGTTGTTGTCAGTGAACGATGGTAGTTGGGCTTTGAACGTAGTTGGACCTTCCGTACTGCGCAACAATGACATCATGATGATATCATTAATGAGGCCCAATATGCCAATGTTGCACCATTCTGTCAGTCTCGTACACACACACTCACACACTCTCATACACTCTCATACATACACACTCATACACACGCACACACAAAAACCCAACAGCGGTCACCTTCGAACGGACCAGTTCCTTCGCCATTTCCACCCTTCATGTTTCTTTCTTGAACGCGAACAGGAGAAAGATAAGTTATTTTATAAGCCGTCTAGATTTTGCCTAGCCAAATCACACGACGATATATGATAATCCGCAGCCGTCGTCGTCGTCGCTCGGCTAAAAAGGATATTTTTTCTTCTTATCTCATACCTTTCACACCTCGATCGATCCCACCGTAGTGTCCCATCTAGTCAAAAGGATCCTTTGGTTATACATTCAGCAGGCCTATACCGCAGCTGAAACCGCTCGACGGGCCAAACTTTATTTTTGAGGAACGATTCAAAAACGAGGCCGGCATGGCTTCCCCGTTGGTGAAATTACCGAATCAGATTTTCGATTATTTTTTGGTACTGGATTTTGAAGCAACCTGTGACAAAGCTGTTGCACCGGTGCCGCAGGTGAGTGATGAGCGACCCCGAGCCGAGCCGTCGCAATTAATATTTAGCATATTTTATAAAGTATCAATCAATCAATCAATCGAGAGAACTTCAATGGAGATAACTCAATCATAGTATCTGCGACGAGTGTTTCATTTGTCTCCGCCGATTTGCCCATGTCCATTAATCAATTCGCAGTTTACTGTTCAGATTCCTTCGGCAGGCATTAATTGATATATCTTTTTTGTTTTGTTTTTCTGTCAAGGAAATTATTGAATTTCCGGTTATAAAAATCGATGCACGGACAATGGAGCCGACTGCTTCGTTTCATGAATACGTGCTGCCGACCGTCCACCCACAACTCTCCCCGTTCTGCACGAATCTAACTGGGATTATTCAGGACATGGTGGACAACCAACCTCCGCTCGAGGAAGTTCTTAAACTGTTTCACTCATGGATGGAGAAAGAAGGTGAATGCCGTGACCCGGATAAAACAGTGTCGTTGAAATATAATTCAAACAAATTTAAATTAATAAAATAAAGTTACCGATTTATAAAATAATTTAAAATAAGAAAAAGTGGGCGAGTTTTGAAATATTTATTGGATTAATCTAAATAAGACTTACGTAACCGAATTTTAAACTGTTAATTGGGTTAGTCTCAACAAGACAAGTTGCGTCAAATTCAAATGTCATCTAAAATTTAACTCGTGATTCTTGATATTTAGAATTGTTTTTAAGTTAATTCAAAAAACGCTAACGGAGTGCCATAAAAAAAGGCAAGCCGAACAAAAAGTTATTAACACGCCCCTTCTTTGTTTCAGTTCTGAATCAGCCAAATGCACGGTTTATATTTGTCACCTGTGGCGACTGGGATCTCGCTAAGATGCTGCCGGGGCAAGCCCAGCACTTCGGGATAGAGCTGCCGTCGTACTTTCAACAGTGGATAAACGTCAAAGACTCGTTTTCCGAAACCATCGGACGTTCCCCCCGAGGTTTACAGTCGATTCTAGCGGGTCTCGGGATCCAGCACACCGGACGCGCGCACAGCGGCATCGACGACTGCAAGAACATTGTCAACATTATGCGCAGTCTAGCGGAGCGCGGCCATGTTTTCCACCCTTCCGACCAAGTGAAAGAACCGAATTTGGTGAAAGTGAACAAAAGAAAATAGAGAGCCTGTTCTAGAAGAGCAAAGCTTTCACGGCTGTAATCACATATTTCTCAAACGGCGCCCGGGAAATGGAGCACGACGATTTGAGCAGTTAATAGTCGTCATCCATTTCTTCGATTTGAATATGAGAAGTGTCATATATGTTGGTCGAGGTGTTTGACGGGCCTGGCTGATCGAAATCGCCGTCATCCCAGTCGTCCGTGCAGATGTCGGCAAATTGAAGATCAAGGTCACTGATCGGCACTGTCGGTGACGGCGGCGTGACCGGGCTGACTGCTTCTCCGGGTGCTGTGAGATTGGACGAAGACTCGTACCATTCGTCCTCCAGTAGTGTCTCTCTAAATAGGCACAAATTCTAGCAGCTGTGACGTTGTAAACTTCACTTACTGGCTGTACCTTCTGTATTGAGACCTGCTGATATTGAAGGTAGAAATGTCCTGGAGAAAGGAACCTGGAAGCACGAAATGACCGATCAGGGTTAGGACGACTACTGCCGGGTCATGGGAGACACGCTTTACCGTGAACACCTCGCAAAGACAAAATTCGTCCCCAATACGGTAGCAAGTCGGAAAATAATGTCGTCGTGTTGACAAAAGCCGACATCCGATCTGAAAAGTAAAGTTGAAAGCTGAAGTGCCGTCGATGCGGAAACCACATACAAGCAACGGTAATTGCAGGCATAGATCAACACAGGAACGGGAAACCAGACAACTACTTTTTAGACGCATTGCGGAAATGAATCTGCAAATTCTGAGCTTACCAGCAGCAAGTGCCTTCCCTTGAACTCGTCGTTCGTCAATCTTCTTCCTGACTTCAGTGGCAGCTGGCTTCACAATGGCATGAAATTTCACGGCGCTTTCGGCGCGCTGCAGGTGCAGCAGTCCACGAACCGCCACCGATCCAGCGAGGTCTCGGACGCGTTGATCACGGGCTTCGTCGTTCTATTGCGGCAGCAAACATTAGTGAGGTAACATTAGTAAGTTGACAGACCAAAGACGAACAACCCCTTACCGTCCATTCAGACAGTATGATGTCGGTCAAGCTGAAACATTCGGCGGCCCGCTGCACGAAATCCATGTCAGTGATGAAGTTGGGATAGTTTTCGTGGACAAAGGCGACGTAGTTCTCTTCTGTTGTGCAGCATTTCTCGATAATCGTCTCCGGTGTGTAGGTTAAAGGCCGACGAGCTTCCTGCAGCAGATGATCTGGCAGGCCCAAACAGTTCGGTGGCTCATCGACATTCCCTGCCGGGTTAAGGGCAAAATCTTAGAAAACTTAAATGCCGGACAAAAAACAGCCCAAGACACACAGACAAATCGATAGAAAGGCTTACAGACTAACAAACGCAGGGCAGATCGATAGGGAGACAAATAAGCAGACAAATGACTAGACAAAGATAAAAAACAGACACACAGACACACAGGCAGGCAGACAGACAAACAGACAGACAAACAGACAGACAGACAGACAGACAGACAGACAGACAGACAGACAAAGAGACAGACAGACAGGCAGACAGGCAGACAGGCAGACAGGCAGGCAGACATATAACAGTAAGCTTCTCACGTTTCACGTAGAAGACTCGTCCTATCGCACGGAATAAGATGATAGACTTATCAGGGTCACCGTTTCTGAAACCTAGAGTCCCGGATTTCGCTGTTGGTCCGCCACGTTTGCTCGGCAAATTCCTTGATTCAACGGAAAATTCCAGTGCGGTCATTCCCGCTCGAATATCTCCACGGCAGATGGCGATAAGTTCATCGATTTCAGCCATCGTTGGTGCCGTAGTCTACGGTTGAAATAAGAAAGCAACGTGACACGGAAGAAAGAAAGTTTTAGCAGTGGAGTACCCTGGAGAGCTCCTTGTTAGCCACAGCCATGAAATGTTTCCGAAGTGCTGTGGTGGTGATGGGATTAAATCTGCAAGGAAGAAGGACTCCTGCTTGATGTTCAAATGATTGAGAAACCCGAACACTTTGTACTTCAATAGAGTAATGTTGAAGTCAGCGATAATTTGCGGCGGGAACAGAGTCCACAGGCGGGAGTTACTGGCATTATTTTCGGTAATGATGAAAACGATGCCGGTCTTTCCGGGAGAACAGAAACGCCTGCAAGAAACGAACAAAAACAGATTTTGAAACAAAATGATATCGCAATCAACGAAGTGTCTCACGGAATACCTCAAGAGCGAATGCAAATTTTTCGGATCTTTCAAACAAAGTGCCGGTATCTCCTGGAATCAAACTCAGCGTCACCTTAGAGTCCTCTGAAATATTTCATCAATTCGGATACAAAATCATACAATTTTCTCACCTCAATAAGGGTCACCGAGCTTGGTCTGCGACTTGAAATTGACGGCTTCGCTGAGCCCTCCCAGCAAGCAGGTCCGTACTTCGAGGCACATAAGTGATGCTCCAACAACGATGTGTTTGACTCCCACGACGAATTATCTGAATATAACGTAAAATAAATTTCTGGTAAGTCCCTTAAGCTACAGAAGTTCTGCTGAACGCTTCTAAAGGGTAAACTCCAGAAAAGAGCGAGACAAAGTTTGTATTGGCATGAAGCGGAAGTTACCTCCGTTTGGATCAAAAGTTCCCCCATCAGGATTTTCCAAATCAGTAACAGTAATACCGAGATCACAGGACAAAACCCGTACCGCTGTCGACTTCCCAGCTCCCGATGGTCCTGTCACCACCATTATGCGACGTGAAGTGCCACTCTGCAAAACAGAAGCACCTGGAACTGACCCCGTACAATCCGCCATTATTCGGCTGTCTGCCTGCTTATCTAGCTTCCTCTTTGTCTGTTTTGTCTGTTTGCCTGTCTGCCTGTCTGCCTGTCTGTCTGTCTGTCTGTCTGTCTGTCTGTCTGTCTGTCTGTCGGTCGGTCGGTCGGTCGGTCTGTCTATCTGTCTGTTTGTCTCTCTGCCTGACTAACTGCCTGTCTACCAGCCAATCTGTTACCGTCCTACAATGGTTTCGACTCGCGCTAAAAGGCTTAATATTCGCGGGGTACTTGTTCACTTAGTACCTGCAGTCCTTTCAACCAAGCTTCCAGTTCGTTCAACTTCTTGGCGTTGATGGCAAGGTCTGCCTATAAAATTGTAAGAGGGAATCAAACCATAAAAAAGAACTTGATTAAGAAAAAAGGTTAAAACAAACGTTTACTTTCGTTTTCGGTCGGTATCTGTCGATCCACATATCCCGGCTCTTCCCCCGAGTCTGCGCTGTCTGTTTCGCTTGGTATTCCTCCAGCGCTGACATCCCACTTTTACCATTCCCAACCTTGAGACGCTTCCCAATGGAACTTGTCGTGCAAGTCCGCTTGCCCTTAATTCCAGCTCCCACGAATACACATTCATCCTCTGCACCCAAGTCTTCCCTCGAGACTTCCGCTTTCTCTGGCTTCCGTTTGCCCCGCACATCCGACGCGCTCGGAGTTGAGGCTGAATATTCATCGGAAGCTCCAACCTGATCGAGGGATTTCCCAAAATCTGATGCGAACCAAGTCTAGAATTAAAATAAAAACATTACAAATTGAAAGACGGTAGATCGACTTTTAAATTTGAGAAACGGTCGAGGGTTTGACTAATTAATATGCGTGCAGTCGAATTGTAAAATAATGCCGCAATCGTTCAATCAACCAACATATCTGCAAAGCGATCAAATTCTATCGGTATTTAATCAAATCAATCAATCGCCCATCCGCCACAGTGATACAGTACACCATCTATAACAGCACGTCCTACCATTGGGGCCTGGGTCATGGCGACTGGGAGTAATAACGCTTGATGTTCCGCCAAAGAGAGCAGGCTCCCTTCCAGGGAAAGAAAAAACAAAATTCGTAAATCGCATGAAATTAAATCAATCAAGTGATCAATCAATCAACCAAAGCAAATTTTTAAGCGGTCAGGAACTATTCTTACCGATTTATCACTGTCACGTAACCCGAAGATAAGTACGTGGTCGATGTGGACAAGATGGATGGAAATTAGTCGCTGGCCGGCGCTAAGGAGAAGCAAGCTAAAATTTATTTCGGCATTGCGCAAATTATTCGTGCTGAATCAGAAACAAAGACAACACCGAAAAATGGAAACTGATTTCGCTCTATTCAAGCAATCAATCAAGCAATTGATCGATCCGCTACGGCAGAGAACGTTTACCATCAATTCACCGCCAAACCAAGAAGACACCTTGACCTTGTAAGGTTCAGGAGCAAATGCAATCCTATCCAAATGGAACGAGCGGCATCGAAAATACGAGCAATAGCTTCCTGTGAATTTCCGCGACGGGGCTAGCTAGTTAGACGGAAAGACTTCACAAATCAATTCAAATCACCACGTTCTGCAGTGACGTCACACAAATCAGCTGTAAACAGTGCTGTTACTTTAACACTACACGGCCCACCATAAATACTTCTAGATTTTGGTTGGCCATATGTAACAGTTTTGTAGTTGATTTTTACATTAACAGTTGCTTGTTCTAACGCCCATAGTAGCAAGAATTCTGCTTTTTACCATTAAAATAATATTGGGGTCCGTCAACTTGGAGAGAGGGGAAGATTTCGGGCGAGGGGGCTTCGAGCAAGCCTGATAAAATAAAAAATTGGACCCTTCCTTAATTTAACATTGCAGGAATGACAGGGTGACCACTAGACAAGGTGACAGGGTGACTACTAGACAGGGCAACAGGGTGACCACTAAACAGGGTAACAGGGTGACCACTAGACAGGCTGACAGGGTGACCACTAGACAGGGTGACAGGGTGACCACTAGACAGGGTAACAGGGTGACCACCGGACAGGCTGACAGGGTGACCACTAGACAGGGTAAAAGGGTGACCACCGAACAGGCTGACAGGGTGACCACTAGACAGGGTAAAAGGGTGACCACCGAACAGGCTGACAGGGTGACCACTAGACAAGGTGACAGGGTGACTACTAGACAGGGCAACAGGGTGACCACTAGACAGGGTAACAGGGTGACCACTAGACAGGGTGACAGGGTGACCACTAGACAGGGTGACAGGGTGACCACCAGACAGGGTGACAGGGTGACCACCAGACAGGGTGACAGGGTGACCACTGGAAATTCGGCTGCGATGATCATGCATGGGTACTTTGTACTTTTCAGTAGTATCAATTTGGAACTTGTCGGAACTTAAAGAAGACGCCGGCAGTCGCAATAAAAACCTCTTTCCCCTGCTGCACGGTAACCCCAGTTGTTTTTATGCCCAATGGGAAAATATATCCATCTCAGATGGCCTAGTGGAAAGTGAAACTACAGATAAGCCAGGGAAGTTGTGAGAAATTGAATCAACCGTAGAAGTTGTTAATCTTTCGGGCCAGAAACATATACGGAGGTCTCTCCAATCGTGCCGTCTGCCTCGTAAACCAAACGTACCCGCCTAACAACAACTTCCATTTCCGATTCTCATTCCGCTCGGGGTTCTTCCCCATATTGCAAATTGTTTGCTCTTGCAGTTTGGCTTCACTCCGTACAAATAGTTTTTGTCACAAGTTCTGTTTTCGGAATTCGTCAGTGCCGCCCCAGACAGCTGTGTCGAAAAGTGTTTACCTCGCTCGCGCACACGCGCTCGGTCGCTCTCAGTCTGACCCGAGGGCAAGCACCTCAAAAAGAAATCCGCGCTATTCTTAACTTTTTTTTCTTACCCAACGAACAAGATATTCCACTATAACAATATACATTTATACCGTTTCATAGTGAGCCTCAATATGCACCCTTCTGTCAATCGCACACACACACTCGTACACTCGCACACAGACATACACACACTCGCACACTCACTCGTACACTCACTCACACACACACATACAGCTGTACTGAGGTTACTTTGAGGGTCGTTGTCTGGGTTCTGGTGGGCCGTAGGGGTAAAACGTGCCAATCAACCATTGATTGATTTAAGTCACATTACTGCACATCTTAAGCATTTTGTTGCCGTTTTCATTTCCGAGCGCTATCCTCTGCATTATTTTGCAGTTTCTTTACGATTTCGTTGTCAATATGATTGAATTCATTTGTCATGACAATTCTATTGTCTATGACGTACACGCCGCGAAAGGAAAGCGCAGTACATTTTTATGTTAGCCAATAAATCAATCAACAGATAAACAAATCAAATGTGTGGTTGTCCCACACGGCCCACCAGAGGCCAAACAACGACCCTCAAAGTAACCTCAGCACAGCCTTGTATACACACACACTCGCACTCACTCACTCGCTCACTCGCACTCACACACACACATTCACATACACACACACATACACACACATACACACACACTCGCACACACACACACAGCAGCGGTCACCTTCGAACGGACTAGTTTCTTCGCCATTTCCACCCTGCATGTGTCTTTCTTAAACGCGAAAAGGAGAAAGATAAGTTATTTTATTAGACGTCTAGATTTTGCCTAGCCATATTATACGATGATATACGATAATCCGTAGCCCTCGTGGTGGTCGTCGTCGCTCGGCTAAAAAGTATAATTTTTCTTCTCATCTCATACCTTTTCCATATCGCGATCTCGACTGACTCTATCTTCAGGCCATTCGCGCCGCGCGCGGTTATTACAGCTCGCGCCGTAACAACTCTTTTTCCAGGGTGCACGCACCTCACACGCAACTTCATAACATTCGTACTAGATATTTCAACAGCTCGCGCCGTACCTGATGCATGCAGACGTGGAATATACATGGTGCCTCACACAATGACCTTCTTAATGCATCACCGTTCGAGTTATCGATCCGTTTGATGAATCGGGGAACCTTTTTCGATATTCGTACACATATCACATACAGGATTATGCTGAGGGATACTTGAGTACAATGGCTCGCATCAAGCATACCGCTGTGGTGCAGCGACCACCGAGTCGCCCCCCGTCCAGTCATGTCTCCTCCAAAGTGACCGTGCCTTCGTCCAAGGGGAAGGAGTCGATCGCGAAGAAGCCGCGACCACCGCCGGATCAAAGTCACCAACAACAGGGGAAGAAAGAACGGAAGCAGCTTCGTGAAGGGAATCCAGCTCGCGACAATAAAAAGGTCACTTTTATTAATATCACCGCCAAAAAAAATCCCACGGTGGTCCACAAGGGTTACGTTTATAATCTTCACGCTTTCGTGGGGGATAAAGCGGCGTACAGATGCAAATTCAAGGATAAGCACTTGAAGGATGGCCGTTTGTGTGGGGGAGAAATTTTGCTGTGTGTCGCGACTATGACGGCGACGGTGGTGAACGAGCACTCCCATCCCGTGGGAGCACGAGGAGTTAAACGGCGGAGTCCGAGGATGATGTCTGAGACCAGTGCTGGATCAACGGAGGAGGAGGAGGAGGAAGAACAGGAGCAGGAGGAAGAAGAGGAAGAGGAAGAGGAAGAAGAAGAGGAGGAGGAAGGGGAGGAAGGGGAGGAAGGGGACAAGGAACAACAGGAGGATGTTGCTAAGAAGGATCCTCCCAACACGGTTCCGATTGCACGGGAGGAGCCGCAGACGAATGGAACGGCCAAACCAATCCCCACGACTGCTCCCTCTCCAATTCTTGATCTTGCTGGACCGTCGTTGCCAACTTCGAATTCAGAGGAACATTACATGATATACACGAGGTATGACGCTAGAGATGTACACAAGTCTGTCTTTAATCTTACATAGTAGCCTACATTTACATGTATAGCCGATCGGATTCCCCATGTCTAATAGTTGTTAATAATGAAACATATATTGGTCTGTATCATCATGTCTGGGTAATTGTGGCCTGCAGAGCCTTGCCTGATGGTTGCCCAAGTTGTTCCCTTCTCTTCCTCTGCTTTTGCGTTTGTCTGTCTGCCTGGCGTTCATGTCTGTCTGCCTGGCGTTCATGTCTGTCTGCCTGGCGTTCATGTCTGTCTGCCTGGCGTTCATG
>LRSR01008227.1:0-12553 GCA_001579985.1 Hypsibius dujardini
TTTTAAAAGACAGCTTTCCTAATTAGAGGACTTTATACATCAATAATTTCAAGTTATTTTTATTTTGTTTCTCCAAAATATGTCAAGAGAGTGAAAAAAAGATACTTTATTCTTAATTACAGAATCCTTAGATCTTTTCTAGCGTTTTTTTCTCAGCTTCTCTATAGCTGGATTGACTGTACATACATCAATGACTAAACTAAAGTATGTTAATGATACAATCTGGCCGTCTGGCTTAGGCCCCAAAAGATACACTATCAGTACTTGTAATACTCACTTCAAGAAAGATTGATTTTTCAATTAAAGTTATTATGTAAAGTAATGCAAGTAAACTAATCAAAGTCAGAATCATGGGAAAAAATCTCTGAATGTATTGCAGTTAATTGCAAATTAGTCTTATTATAGTCGTGCCAAGATTGTAAACCAGGCATCCTGGCGTACACGGACTTGAAAAAAGAATATACGTTTGCGGTGTTATTGTCTGTGCATGAGAATGATGGGACAACCTTGGCAACATATTAACACTACACATTCGTATAGGCAGTACAGGCACCGAAGCAATGTTTTGTAACTGCCTAACTTTCGTCTACATTCTAAGTTGAGCGTCCTTCAATATGTCTAACTCAAACGAAAACCCATCCAAATCAGCCTCGAAGATCGTCTTCATTAGTCGTGCGGAAACTTATTTCGGACGGATCCTGTCACAGTACTTCTCCCACGCGTCCCTCACCCCTCGCACCAACCAAGAAAAAGATGACTGCAACCGTCAACTGTTAGACATGTCCTTTTTGGACGATGACGCGAGGACGGGAGTCTTCAAAGTTTTCGGCACATTCCGTCCGGAGAACTCGCTCAACCCTTACGAACCAAGCAAGCGCCCACCAAGAGTCCCCGGAGCCGTCGGAATATGTCCCGCAGACAACCTGGCCCAGCTGGGCAAGATGATCGTCGCCGCGGATATATGCCTCTTCCATATCTGTGACCATGACGGATTGAATGAACTATTCGAGGATACGGTCACTGCGATGGACGTGGCGGCAAATTTAGCCTGTCGAGAGAGGACTCCCAAGACACTTCTTTTGGTCTCCACGGGGATGACTTGGGCCAATACGAAAAAGCATGGGAGGGAGTTCATCCCGGTGGTGGTTTCTGGAGAGAATGGCGAAAATGCAGACGGTGGTTTGGAGGAGAGAGAAGAGTGGCCAGGCTTTTGCGAGGAAGAGTTCTGGAGAAGAAAGCCGCACCCAAATTTTCGCAAGCTTTTGGAAATTGAAAGACAGTTTGTGAAACTAGGTGAGGTGAAGTTGTTCTTACTCTACATGAGAACTTCAAGGTCAAAGCATGTAAATAGGCAAGCCAACAAGCAGGCAAGCAAGCAAGTTGGCAGGGAGACGGATAGAAAGACAGACAGTCAAACAGACTGGCCAGCACACGTTTTAGCTGTGTTCATCCACAGGTGAGGATTCGAAAGGTCTAATCAAAGCCGTCGTAATCGCTTCCGGTGTCATCTACGGATATGGCGAAAACACGTTCCACTGGATGTTCAAAGAAGCATGGATCAACTCATCCGCTGTGCCCATCGTCGGCAAGGGCCACGTCCACATACCCACCATTCACGCCCGCGACCTCTGCCAAGTGGTCCAAGCCATCTGCCTGACTCCACCCCGCAACCCCTACGTGATCGCGGTGGACAACGGTAAAGCCACGCTGGAACAAATCGCTCAAGCCATCAGCCAAAGTATATCCGATGGATCCGTCCATCACAAATACCCTGATGAAATGCTATTAAAGCAGGAGATTACCGCACCGCAGTACGACGTCTTAATGACGGACATTCTCCTCGAACCGACCACCGTTCGTGACGTGATGCGATTCAAGTGGCTGGCACAATCCGGCATCCTGGCAGCCATGCCACGACTAGTGGAGGAATATAAGATCATTCGTAATTTACAGCCCTTGAAAGTGGCGGTTTTTGGGCCCCCCTTTTCCGGTAACATTCCTGCAAACTCAATTAAATAAAATTACACTCACTATGGAAGTTAGACTAAAACTTACACTAAAATATTTGTCGGTTTCAGCCTTTTGATGCATGAAAAAAATAACTGAATGTTTAGTTACTAAAAATTTAACTGGGAAAAGATAAACTTGGACAGCTAATTTGGACTCCAACCAGCAGTACTAATTTCTGAAAAAGCTAATGAAATATTTACACACAAAACATTCATCTCGAAACACTGAAGTTAAATAACTGCTTTCAACAAAAACTTACTTGAAAGGATTCGTGACAACGTGTAAAATATACCCAAATAAAACTTCTGGTCACGTATTTTTGAAAGAAAAAGAATAAGAACTTAATTGGCCATTGGTAGCGTTGATTGTATTTCATTTTTGTCACGCCAATTTTTGTTATTGAAGACATGTAAACATATATGTATAGTTAGACCCGACTACTTTTCGCTATAATTTAAACTAATTTTGATTTTAATTATTTCTATGAAATCGTTATGCCACTTTCGTGAGTGCATAAATCTTGTTTAAACCAGTTTTAATTTTCACTGAAACTATAATTTTATTTTATTAATTTGAATGTTTAATTATACTCGATTTCATTATACTGAGATTTTGTCATCCCTAGGCAAGACCACGGTGGCAAAATCTCTAGCACGTGACTATAAGCTGCACTACGTCGACGTGAAGGCCCTCTTGAAGAAAGGCATTGAGGAGTTAGAGGCCGTGACGAAGCACGCAGGGAAGGAGGAAGAAGAGCGAAATGTGGCACGAGAAACCGAAGCGCAGCAGTTGCTAGACTCTATTGAGAGTAGCAAAGAAAAGAACGGCGGCCGCATCGCCGACCATTATATCATGCGCTTTGTGCGGGAGATGCTCCACAGTTTGCCCTGTCAGAATCAGGGCTTTGTGTTGGACGGCTATCCGGAGTCGTATGCCGCGGCGAAAGACCTGTTCACGCTGCGACCGCACGCTGGCAACGGACACGGGGAGGACGATGGGAGATTTCAGGACCCTGCTGCTGTTCAGGCCACGCACGATCATAGCATAATTCCCGGTACAGTGCTTGAACCTTCACGTGGTTTAGTAAGCCGTTAAAAGGATCGTGTGAGGTCGACGATTTGTGGGTCAAATTTATTCACCCCGGTGTGGCCTGAATTTCAGATTGCGCTATTCTTCTCGACGCGCCGGATGACTTTTTAAAACAGGTAAAAGGTCTTTTGGCGACCTTCTTAGACCCATTTCATTGTTTGTGATCCGCCTGTTGGGCCGACGGTTTACCCGACCGAGCGTCCGTCCGTCCGTTCGTTTCTGTCTGTGCATCCATCTATTTGCCACATGCCAAACCGTCTGTCCATCAATCCACCCGTTGCTCCGTCCATTGTTACATCCGTCCATCAGCCACGATGTTTGTCCAACCGTCAAATTGTCCAGTTATCTAACCAAATGACTGTCCGTACTGCAACCACTGACCTCTCCACCCTTCCCTAAGTTTGATTGCAGGTGAGTCCGGCCTTCCGTTCGTATGTTTGTCCCAGGGTGCATTCGTGCTTCCGTATGCATGTTCATCCGTCACGGATTACTCATACCTTTTGCCACTGAAAAACGTTGCCTAATGGGGATGTTTCACATGTAGAGAGTCCTGTCGCATTCCTTTACTCCCACCTCCCCGAAAGAGCCGCCCATCGAAGTGGCAGTCATGTTGCGGTTCGCCGAATACAACTACCTCACCACCGACGAGGACAACGTTATCGGCTTCTTCGACGAGACCGACATTCCCGTCTATGTCATCGACATCACCCAGGACAAGAGCGAAAAAATGGAGAAGACCCTTCACACGGCTATGAAACGCATTGGTCGGCCGCACAACTTCCCCCTTACCAGGGCGGAGAAGCTCAGCCAGCTGCGACAGGAAGCCGAAAGGAGGGTCCTCCAGAGCGATCAGAACGCCAAGGAGCAAGCCTTCCGCTCGAAGATCGAGGAACGCGATAAGGAACGAAGGTGCGCCCAGTGGCGAGCCGAACTTGAGATGGTCTTCACAGAGGAGAAGCAGAAGGAACGCTCCGTCCCCATGAAGCAGTACCTCATGACGTATATCTTCCCGGTGCTGATCGACGGTTTGACCGCCTCTGTGGTCGCCCGTCCGGCCGATCCGGTCGATTTCCTGGCGGAATTCCTGCTGAAACACAGCCGACCATTGTATTTGGAGAACAACATCCCCTTCACAAAAATGACTGCACAGACTATGCGGAAACGCAAGAAACAGGCGGACGCGATCGCTGTGAAAAAGCGCCTGGCGGAGGAAGAATTGGCTACGCATGCGTCCGCAGTAGCGGTTGTGGAAGAGCCCGAAGCACCCTTACTAATTGTTCCTCCCGTTAGTTAGAAACTGACTTTCGGCAGATTTTGCTGCTAGATGTGTTCAAGGTGACATTTGGTACAATACTCAAAGCTTGGCGCTCAGAGCTTGCAGAATGATTCGGTCCTTGAGACAGCGCGCATTAAGCTTAATGTTCCCCTCTCTAGGCGCTGTATTTCGAACCTTGGTGATCGGAAGTCGAGCTTAATATTCATAGTTCCTCAAATCGGGTCTCGCTCGGACTTCGTTGCTTGAGATTCGGAAGCAAAACTCGGTCCACAAATTATCTCAGCGTGAACTACGGACATAACAAGAGGGCAAAGATAAACATATAGCCATCGGTAATAGGCACAGGCAACGGCAACGTTATGATAGAAAAATGTGCACGCGAAAAAAAGACATCGGCAGACATATATCAAGGCACGGACGCCAGTATGGTGAGAAACACAGGTGCAGACAAATATCCCATCCAGTGACACGGACACTGGTGCAGGATGACAAATACCGCATACATGAGTTCAGACACATCAACATAGACATAGGATGGGGGTAATAGTCCATGAGGTGGAATGCGGCGTGGCCTCATCAATTGTTGCAACACTCAGCCGCACTCCGCATCCCTGCGGGTTCAGGTGCGATCAGGTGGTGCGTCTTCACAAAATTGAGCCTCGCAATATATCGCCAAAATGCTATTGTTTCCTGAATAGAGTAAAAATGTCCTTTGGACAGTATCTGGCCGTATAAATCATTTCAACTTAACTTTATATGCTGCAGATAATTGCCATTATTTTTACATAAGCAGAATATTTTTAACGTATCTAGATAAAAAATGGTCTACCCATTAGGAAACAGACTGAAAACCCGGTTGACTGAATTACCAAAAGTGACCCACAAAAACAATTACCACCGCATTTTCCTCATCAAAACCGCATTCACATAGCGTGTACATTCCGTCGTACTTAAACATTTACATTTACAATTGTTTACCACATTTCGCTTTTCCTTCCCAATTATTTTTATTGCAACAAAATGTTCATAATAACAATTAGATTTATCCACCAAATTAATTTCTTTCATTTTTAAAATAACATTAAAATGTTATTTACTTCGAACAAAATCTTAAGAGATATTAATTATATTATATCTGGGGATTTTTAGATTGCCAGGTCTTCAAACGCTCAGCTGTTTTTCTTACCAAGCAAGGTGTAAGTCTTTCCTGAATTCGTGACACCGTACGTGAAGATTAGTTGGGAGGTGCCGCCGAGAAACTGCTGAATCGGCTTGTGCATGGTTCGGATGAAGACATCCCGCTGTTGTAGCTCATCACCGAGAACGTGGGTGAAGTCGTAGCCCACCTTGCCGTCCTGCGAGTTTGCCAGACGTCGGTACAGGTGACTGGCCACCGGCGGGATCAGGGCGATCCCCTTAGCCTCTGGTAAGACCTTGAAACATCCCTGTAAATCAAAAATCAAATTTCATCAACGTCCCACCTAAAAATATTTTCACTTTTTTCCCATTTGAAATGCCTTTTCACAATAAGGTTAAAAAACCAATGAAAAATGGCCAGTCCTTTGCCTTCGATTAGTTTTACGAAAAAAAATGAAAAACCGAAATTATAAAAAAAAATGTAAAGCAATTAAACATGGAAGCAAAGAAAAACCGAAATTATAATAAAGCAATAAAGTATAATGAAACAATAAGAAATAATTAAACTTCAAAAAGCAAATAAAAAGTGAAATTATAATGGGACCAAACCAGCAATCGATCAATCCATAGAGCCAATTTTCGAAGATCGACCTAATCAATTAATCAACGCAACACTCGAATGGAAAATTCTTCGTACTGCACCCCAAAAGAAGCCTACCTTATTCTCTCCGCGCGCCACCTCCTGGGGTAGCAGCGGTCGAACTCGAATGAAGCAGTCCATAGCCTCAGCTTTGGCGATGTGAGAGGCAGATGATGCGAGTCCCTGGTGGTGGTGGTGATGATGACTGCGACCGGTGTCCTCCAGTCGGATCGTCTCAATCATCGTCTCTTCCATCTTAAAGAGGTTCCCGAGGTTCTTCTTAGTCAGCTTTGTGTCGAGGGTGGTGATGCCGGCGCCGCCGCCGTTAGCGTTCCGCGGCGTTCGAATAAATGTGCGTCCTCCTTTGGCCGCTTTCTGATTCTCCTTCGGCGTTTCCACCTCCAGCTGCAGGATTACACTTTCATTACTGCCATGAAATTCCATTGCAATTAGAACTGAAAACCGCGTGACTTTTCACACACGGACACGGAAAAAAAACCAAATTTTAAGCGGCACGTAGTCGCCGGCAGTCCATTTTCAGAATTTCCCGCGAAACCACGCGGAAATATAATTTTCGGCAGTGGGGCGCGATGCGGAGCGGAAATTTTAGACGCCTGCGTCAGGATATCCAAATGAAAATGGAGGTGAAATCGCGGCTAAACTGAATTCCATCAAACCCAATCCCACAGAGGCTCTCTAATTGAAGTTCCAGCGACCAACTCTTTAATTCTATTGGAATTGGAATCATACCTCGAAATTTTCCTGCTCCTCCAACTCGTCCATCAGCAGGTCCTCTTCTCCGGCAGCCAGCTTCTTCAGATCGTCCAGTCGCGGCGGCACAGGCGGCTCGGCCTGGCATTCGCTCAGGACCTTCTTCTTGGATGACACTTTGGTTTTCGGCATGACGGCTGCTGGTCTGGACAGCGGAGAAAACAAGAAACTGCAATAATCAACCATTCAACTGCGCAACAGATAGCAAAACTTTCAGAAACGTCACTCCAAAACTAACATTTTTCCATTGCTATCATCTCCATGCTAGTATAACTGCACCAAAAGATTAATCTCGAACCCAAACCTTATCACGAGAGTGGCGGTCGAGATTAAAAAATAACTGGAAAAACATACGACGCCTCAATTTCGGCAATCAATCAATCACGAGAGTCAACAACTGAATTCGCAAATTTTCTAGTTCCTATTTCGACATAAAAACTAACAACAGTATTCTATTATCAAGATGTCTACGCTCCCTAAAATTTACGATGAATCTCAAAATGTAAAATTCTCTCTCGAAGAATCAAATCGGTTATCGACCAAATCACTAAAGAAACAGGAAAGAAAATGCAGAGTGCGTATCCCATCGCCAATCAATCGATCAACTGATGGAAACCAGTCCCGTTGCCTGCACCTTGATAAATCGATCGGGAATTCCGAAAGCCCACCACATCTGCGGCAAAATTGTTATTTATAAATGAATGATAAAACTATTCTTCAGCTTCCCACGCGGAAAAAGTGTCTCAACAGTGTAGATTTCGTCGAGAAAAAGTGGGATAAAACTTTGGAACAAAATTGTGCCAATCAAGTCAATCAACCACTCGCAAACACGGTAAACTCTCATGGCCGTTGCATGCATTTTCCCCAGCCCCAAAATGAATTACTCCCTCAATTTGATACATTGCTCCTCAAATTAGAGCTTCCCGGCATAAGCTAAAATTTAATTGAAGAAAATGGGGATCGAGCTTACAGGGAAGATGGAAAAAATGGATTCCAATTGCCGAAAAGTGAGTATGTTTACCGGGCGAAACATCCACTTCTGAAGAAATTCCCGTCAGATGATGGCCACGGGAAAATAAAAAACTATGAAAAAGAAAAGTGGGGACAGGAAAATAATACTAATGAGGGAGAAATGCGGGGCAAGAGAAAATAACTCCAAATAGCGGTTGTACCTTTCAAAAGCAGCACAAACAAAAATTCCACCTAGCCCTTTTGGCTGCGGTAATGTTCCACCAATGAAAATTCAACTAATTGACGCGGCAACCAACTAGGACAAAGCCTCAATTTTACCTTTATTTTAATTGGCCATCACAGTGAAAAGTGGGCGGTCACTTTCAAGCACACAGAGAGATTGATAATATACCACCGCATCTTAAGAACGGTGCTTCCCTGGATTCCGTTCCGTTGTTGGCAAAAAAGGATGTAAAAAAGTTATGATCGAGCCCTAGAAAATTTATCATAGTCCATTTTTTTGATTTTCTAGATGTAATGCGCCGATGTGATTTAGGAGATCTCACTAGTCAGTCACAGAAAATTCAGTCAAGAGCAGACCGTTGATTGATTGATGGGGTCAAAATGTCGTCGAGAAGTCACTCAAATCAACTTTTTTGGCCTTTGCATATGAAAATAAATCGAAACCAATAGTTGGGATTTCCTCGCAAAATAACATCCCAGTCCACTAGCTTCATGTTCCATGTCTGTGGCACTTCAGGTTCTTTCGTTTGTTTGTCTGTCTGTCTGTCTGTCTGTCTGTCTGTCTGTCTGTCTGTCTTTCTGTCTGTCTTTCTGTCTGCTATCCTAAACGTTGCATTCGTTTTGCTGCAAAATGTCATATACATGGATGGGCATTCGAGCCATCTTTTCAACCTTGGCTTCCTCGATGTGTGCATGCAGTCTGATTGCGACATCAAGGTCGTGGTTTTTCCCGCGGCTAAACCGGTAAACTCCAGCCGCTCGATGTCTGCGTATTTGGAGGGGTAGAATATAAATGAAGCCGTCATCTGGAACAACTGCATCTGAACACCGAAGGATACCATCCGGTACAATATTATGCGATATGATATTACCGCCTAAATGATTCTTTTCATGCATTTGATTCGTTAATTTGTCTACATTTTTCTGTTTAGCTGACGCGAAACACATTTCCGGCTCACCTCAATATCCTCTGGTCAAATCTCAATCTGTATGAGCCCCTACAATCCGGTTTCCGGATAACCGGTCTGTTCCCTTTCGACCCTGAAGTTATCCAAGAGATCGTTCATACTGTAGCGAAAGCAGTGCCGCCACAGGAGGAACCCACCACGAATTCTCTTTTTGAGGAGGACCAAATTCTACGCGGGTCTTTTAAGCGCCTGACTTCCTGTGTCTAACATTGAGTCGACCATGCAGTACATTTCCCGCCAGGTCAGCGGAACGAGCTCCGGATTCGACATTGCCGAGTCTATACATCGACGTCTCAACGGTTCTATTCCTCCGAAAAAAACAAAGTGGCTGATAGGCGCCTCGAGACTTCTGCCGGAAAGTGGTGGAGCGATCAATCCGTGAGGGAAGCTCTGGAAGGAACGTCGCAAAAAGGCCTTCGATGTGGCAAACCTCCTCCTACGCTCGCAAAACCGTTCCGCGTCCGATACGGATTTAGTTTCCTTAGGGCATTTTATGCCGTTTTATTTTGTACGTAATTAGTCCCGGTCCCTTTTTTCTCTATTCGAAAAAAAAACGTCGTTCAGTAGTTTAGAGAGCTTTTCTCTATTCTTGAATTGTTGTTTACGTTTTTTTTGTGGATGATTGGGTGTGTATTGTTAGATCTACCAACAGGAAGTTTGGTAGGTAACAAGTTTATTAGACTGAATGTAGGAATAGGTAGAGAAGAAAACTGGAAGAAAGGAAAGAAGAAGTAAAACTGCCCCTTATAACTAGTAAAACATCTGCTTATATAGTAAAGTGTTAACCATAGAATTGATAGTAAATAGCACACACATCAAGTAATTAGCTGTGGCAGCAGAACAGGGTTAATAGGGTAGATAGAGTTACTAAGTAAGTAAGGTATTATCGAGTCAAATAGCTGTGATGATTGGATATGAGGACTTGTTGGGCGTGGTCCAACAGTATGTGCATCCTTATGGTGAGCGTTCGAGCTCTCGGCTCGACGCTCATAACATAAGTCAGTGTCGTGGTTTCCTTTGTTTCGTTATCTTCCTCTCCCTATCGCGGCACTCGTTAGTTAATAGCTCCGCCTAATAAAGTTAGGGGAAAGTGTCTGCTCAAGAGCTTTATTATGCCTTTCAAGGGGACCTAAGTAATTGGAAAGAGAGAAGGGATGCACCTAACGGCAAAGGCGTGGCTGTTAAAACTGAAGCGGAAGAATAGAGGAGGCGTCAGTTGACTATGCGATGCATTTACGCCTAGGCATAAAATTCAGTATGAGCAGTGTGTATTTCGGCTTACGCATGGGTTTCTCTTTGATGGCAGGTGCCTGATTGTTTGATTTTATGTACCATATCCTAGTGTACAGCACTTTTGGAAATCAAACTGTAAAACACCTGCCATCAAAGTGCAACTTATGAGTCAGCTGATTTATCTAGCAATTGGAGGGTGAACCGAAATACACATTTCTTCTTAATATACTAACAATAGTGGAAAGAGTCAAAACTGCGGTTCCTACAGACGGAAATGAAAACTTCTCTGCATATGCAATTTTAATGCTGATAGACTTGGAGCTTGACAGGAAGAGGAATCAATGTCGCTTAGATTTGCTACTTCCTTTTAAAGGTCCTGAATTTGTTTTTGTGATCGACGAGCCTGTAAAACACATTGATATAGCGAAGAGTAATCCATTTATCATACACATTTATACTTTTGCACTTAGTTGTTTGATTATTTATTCGTTCGTTTACACTTTCGAGCTTTCTTCTATATTTGCTGGTATAGAGATAAATTTCGCATATATTTACCGTTTCTTTTTGAAAAGACCTTGAAGTTTAGCGGGCGCCGCTGCTACCGGCAATTTTGATTTGTTGGCTGCCCTCGTAGCTTTTCGGTCAAGAACGTCGCGCTTCAATCTTTTCAGTCCAGATCTGAGGAGCATAAAAAACGTACCATCAGAATAAAAGCAGACTTTAACGTTGCCAGGCGTGATTTACAGAAATAATACATATACACGTTTGGGTGGCGGGTTGGTTTTGTTCGCGCGTGCTTACCCCGAAGACGGCTTTAACTGCAGCATAAACTCCGGGACTTCACACCCCGATCGTCTCATCACGCTTGCGATACTAAAGGAGATTATGGACAAAATTAAATGCCCAAAATTAGCAGAAAAACAGACAAAGAAACTGAGGCAAGCAAGGAGAGAGGCAGGCAGAGAGCCAGATTGACAGTCAGGCTAATAAGCAGACAGGCACAGGGACACACAAGTAAACAAGCAGACAGACAGAAGACGGACGGACGAAAAGGCGGACATACAGACAGACAGGCAAGACAGATAGACAGATAGATAAGACACCCATATTCATCGGAAAGGGAAACGCAGATAGATGCAAGCAAGTAGAGAGTCAAGCAGACAGGGAGATGGGCATTCAGACTGATTGGCAGAAAGATTGGCAGAAAAACAGACAGATAGCCAGGCAAATTGCCACACATACGTACAAGGCAAGCAGGCAGACATGCAAAATACCTGCGAAGATTTGGTGCGTCCTTCTCCGTGAAGAGCGTCACCGCCTTCCCCTTATTACCCGCCCGCCCTGTCCGTCCTATCCGGTGGATGTAGCTGATCGAACTCAGCGGAAAGTCATAGTTGACCACCAAGTTGACGCCTTTGAAGTCGATCCCTCGGCCCAACACTTCCGTGGCAATCAACGTCCACACTTTGCCGGAACGAAAGTCACTCACGACCGCATCTCTCTGCAAGAAATGTCTCAAGTCAATCTGCAAGAAATCTTAGAGACGAAGTGACGCACGGACCTCTGCCTGATCTCGGTCGGAGTGGATGACGTCAGCATGAACGCCGTCGCCTTTGAGCTGTCGATGGAGTTCCTTCGCTTTTTGCTTGGTCTGAACGAATATCAACACAGGCGGCGTGTAATCCTTAAATGGAAGAAATAACATAAAGAGACATGAAGGTACAGATCCAGTTTCTTTCAACAAAAATGTCCTTCTTCAGACCTTTCGGAAGATTTGACGCAACGCGGTGAGCTTTCCGGTTTCGTTTCCGACAAATATGAGCTTTTGGTGGATTGTTGCCGTGGCGGAATTTCGCGCGCCGATGGAAATTCCCACAACATTGTCCAAATTTGCTTTGCACCAGTCCTCCACCTGAAAGAAAAAAAAATGCACGTTTGCGCAATTTTTTACGGTGACTACGTGACTGAAAATCGCGTTGGTTAAGTTTTTACCCTTTTGCCCGTCATTCTGTCTGTTCCATTCGTCTCGCCTCTGACAATTTGTCTGCCTGATTACCTACCTACCTGTGTCTCAGTCTATCTGTCTATCTGTCTATCTGTCTATACGTCTATCTGTCTATACGTCTATCTGTCTATACGTCTGTCTGTTTGTCTGTCTGTCTGTCTGTCTGTCTGTCTGTCTGTTTGTCTGTCTGTCTGTCTGTCTGTCTGCCTGTCTGCCTGTCTGTCTGTTTG
>LRSR01008228.1:0-13604 GCA_001579985.1 Hypsibius dujardini
GTCTGTCTGTCTGCCTGTCTGTCTGTCTGTCTATCTGTCTTTTTGCCTGACTGCAAGAGTGTTTGTCTACCTGTCTGCCTGTGTATCTGACAGACAAATGAATTTCCAAATAGAGAAGCACAGTAGACAAACAAGCAGGCAGTGAGTTAAGGCACTGACAGGCAAAACTTCGCAAAAAATGTATTGATCGGTGTCGATCATTGTAACTGTAATTTTTCAAGACCATCTAACCATGCTAGATAAAAAGCTCCCGACTACTGGGGTAATCTTTTCATTTACATCATAAAAGTCGCATTTTAGGTCAATTTCAACTTGGCAAAGTCGGAATTTAATCCCAACGAATCACTGACGGACTCATCGCTCGGGACCACTGTGGAGGACGACTTGTTCCAGCAGATAAGCAAATACGTTGATGCCCAGTGTCAACAGACGAATCTCTTCCCCTATGTCCTTCTCATTTCCGGTACGTCAATAAATTCCCAAGGCTTCCAAACAATACGACCACTTTGTTGTTGGGGGATGTATTCTTTGCCAAAGAAAAATAAACAGAGCGGCGCCTTATATTGACACTGCTCATTTGTTCATACTTATTACTCATCCTTCCCTCCTTCCTCTCCCTTACACAGGCAGTGTCAGTCTAATTAACCGCATGCAGAATCTGGAGAAGCGCGCCAAGATTGTTTACGCCGTCCGGAAGGAGAAGGCGACGGACTTCCACGTCAGCAATCTGGCCTACGAATATAGCGCGACCAAGGGAATCGACAACCACCACCGAAACTGATAGAAGAAAAACGAGTTTGCAGCTTTCCACAAAACATTTTTTTTTGGATATTCCATTAAAGTTTTGAGGTATGAGACTGTATACGTATTTCTCGTACATATACGAGAAAATTGCCAGCGTTTTTATTGTTGATTTGGTGTGATTTTGCTGTGAACTCCCTACTACCGTATTGTGCACTCGTATAGTTCTCGTACCGTGTTTGTAACGTGTTTTCACAAATCCCTAATTGTACCGTAAGTCGGACATCACAGATTTATTTCAACTAGGAGCAAGTGAGTTTAATCAGGACACCCCTACCGCTTAAGCAATTATAAGGAAATAGGAAGTCAAGCAGATAGGCAAGCAGACAGGCAAGCACACTGACAGACAGATGGACAGACAGACAACAGACAGACAGACAAACAGACAAACAGACAGACAGACAACAGACAGACAGACAGACAAACAGACAGACAGACAAACAGACAGACACACAGACAGACACACAGACAAACAGACAGATAGGCAGGACAGACAGATAGGCAGGACCGAGAGACAGATGTGTCTATTTGTCTGCTCTTGTGTTTTTCTAACAGTTAGCGCGTTAGGCTCTTAGAAAATTTATTCACAGGACAGACAGACAGAGATACAGAGAGACAAACAGACGAGCAGACAAGCGGACAGACAGACAGACAAACACACAAAGAGACAACCAGACATAGCCAATGAGGATAGTTTAAAAACACAGGATGGAGTTGTATCGCACTTCTTTTTCTTGTGCTCTTGAGGCTCAATCAATCAGGCAAACATCAGCGATACCCGGCACAGTGAACGATAAAAGTACAAAATTAATGTGGAAAGACAGATCTGACACAAGAAGAGACAAACGAAAGGTATTTTCGGAGGAAAATGTCTCGGCGGCGGTCTACGCTAGGAATCACAGCGAAATGTCCGCTACAGTCACGGTGGTCCCTGAGCTGCTCGTACTAACCAGCGTGGACAACCTTGTCCGATGAACGGGTGAGCTACCTCGTCGTGATCGGCAACAACAGCCAGACAACGTCATAGACAGACGCTTGAGTGCCTGTTTCCACCGTTGTCGCAGCAGGCGAAACTCGTCACGGAATTTCCTTGACAGGGCGAAATAGAGAAGAAAATTGACAGAGTAATTGGAATACAGGACCATGGTGATGATGGGGCGAGCCATCATGAAGGAGTCGAAAGGCATGAAGACCACGCAGTAAGGCGGCGCGGCTGCCAGCCGAAGACATTGGAATACCACCTGCAAGTGAGAGGGGAGGTGGGAAAGTGGAAACATGTAAATTGCTTCTAAGTGGCATTTTTTCATGTTCCTGTCACGCAACGGGCGAGTTGGTAGGGCACTATTCTTACATAGGGGAAATGGGTAAAAAAGTAGACAAGCAGGCAGCCGATGAGGAGGTTTGTTCCGGTTTTTTCCTTGCTGCTTTTCTGCCGACGATTACGCTGCGCCGCCGTCATGTCTGGACTGCCTGCGCCGCCGCGGCGCTGGCTGATCACGATGACTATAAGGTGGATGTTTACCACCAGCAGGACGACAAATTTTGCTACCGTCATTGCGACCTGAAGATAAAATAATTATAAATCGCATTTTTTTATGCTTGATTAAAAGGCACTGGCGGACGGTCAGATAAGCAGTGAGCGAGGGAGGAAAAGCGACAGTGAAAGGTTATAACATCAGAGAAGTTCATCGACTAGTAGATAGAGAGACACAAAAAGAAAGCCAGCCAGGTAGCCAGATGGATATATAGACGGACAGACGGACAGACAAACAGACAGACAGACAAACAAACAAACAAACAAACAGGCAGACAGACAGACAGACAAACAGACAGACAGACAGACAGACAGACAGACAGACAGACAGACAGACAGACAGACAGACAGACAGACAGACAAACAGGCAGGAAGAGAGTAGAATTACGACTGCATGGGGTGGTACCTCGCAAATCATCTGGTAAAAATTCCAGTCCGTCAGCCAGTCAGGTCGCCAAGTGTAAAAAGGCTTCCTTTCACCTGCTCGGAATCGTATAATATGATGGTAATTTAATTCAGTCAGATGCTATTCATGCTGGTTTGCTATTTGATTAATCGGCACTCGGCAGCGTACCTGGGTCGTTGTATATTCTGTAGAAGTAATAGACACCATTTTCCATGGAAAATATCAGTGCCCCCACGAGCAGTATCACCACGAGTGCGATGGCCGTTGACCGGGAGAACCCGGCTCTCGTGGCCCCGTCAGATGAGCTTGCAGTAATCTTGAGGACCACCGACTCTCGTGCTCCCAATCGATTCAATTCCTTTGGCTTTGCAATCGACTCTGGTGGCGGAGGTACAGTTGTGGACATTCGAAATGACCGGGCAATATGATGGAAGGCTTTCAGACGGTCGATAGAAAAGGCGATCAAAATCCTGTAAATTTATTCCACGAAGTATAGCTTTCTTTATGCCGGGTACAAGCTTTTGACCTATATGATGGTGGCATTCTTTCTGAGAACGTCTTTGGTTTATTAGGTGTCTATCTGTCTGTTTGTCTGTCTATCTGTCTGTTTGTCTGTCTGTCTGTCTGTCTGTTTGTCGGCGTCTGTCTATGTAACCGAGACCAACAAACCGAGTGACGCGTAGACACACAGACAGACAAACTGTCCGTCTGCCTTTCTATCTGCTTCTGTGTCTATGCACCACTCGGTTTGTTTTATCAACGGTTTCTGTCAATGAGTATCCCATCAGTGTCGGTCTATGAGCATTATCGTACCAGTCTGACCACTGTATAAACGCTTGCGAACCCCATTGCTGAAAACCTTGGAACTGCTTGAAACCGAGCGCTTTCGTACTATTGTCGAAAAAGGTGAGGCCTTGTACGTAAACTTGAACATATGTAGGAACTTGAAACCACCTGCAAAACCAAGAACTATTCAGTATCCCTATCACTCCCAGCAAAAAAAAACAAGTTCAAGATCTTCCATACAGTAGGATAATGTCAGACATGGCCATAGCCAAGAGAAAGACTTTGGTCGACTTGGAGACCAGATGCACCGACTGGACTTTTCGCTTCTCGCCCGCCATTATGAAAATATTCAAGAAGTTCCCAAGTGTGCCGACGATTATCAATATCGGCAGTCCTGAAATAACGTAGTGTCTATTAACGTGTACGAGAAAACGGTGTGACCAGGGAAAGAACGCATTCTTCGTACTGTCAATCACTCTGTTTGTCGGTGGGCCTGTCTGTCTGTCTGTCTGTCTGTCTGTCTGTCTGTCTGTCGTCTGTCTGTCTGTCTGTCTTCAAGTCTGTCTGTCTGTCTATTTGCCGGACTGACTGTCTGTTTGCCTGGCTGTTTGCCCGCCTGTCTGTCTGTCTGTCTGTCTGTCTGTTTCTCTGTTTCTCTGTCTCTTTGACAGGCTATATCTCTATCAAAAATTGCCTCAGTCGATGCCTTACCGGCTTTCTCTATCCAAAATACTTCATCGCTCTTATCAATGACGTCACTGCTAACCACTTGCTCTCGATTGCAGGAATCGTTGAAAACTCGTTGAGACATTTCAGCTCAAGGCGATCACGTGCTCGTAGACCAAAATAATTGCACGAATGTCCTTAATTTCCCGCTAAAACTAACCGGAACTATAAAAAGTCGCCATAAATACACGACGAACTCGAACAGTGGTCCGTTATAACACCGGACGAGCGACAATGTCTTCGACGATTGATAATCGGGTTTTCCCATTTCACACCAAATGGACCTCTTAATCAACGGAAAGGTACCGAGGCCGACGACGAGGTATTCATAATTCGGTTGCACCAGACCAAACGCATCTCACCCTCCGACGACAATTCTGATTTACGGCCTGGCAAATTTCGGCGCAGCGGGGTGGGCAGCAAAAAACAATCCTTGTTGGCTGGAATGGTGGAGACAGAAAGAAAAAAACAGTCACCGTCATGCGGACCGCGTTTTCTTCACAAATCAGTTTGGCGGTGTCTTCGTCGTCTCGTTTGCTCCGTGGATATTAGCAGCACACATGGATAGACTAAAATGCGGCGATAATAAAACGCCGCAAGGTATGCATGGTCAAGGCTGTGTGTGTGGGAATTAATAATAAACATCAACCACCGTGATCAGTCTGCGATGGTTTGTTTGGGGTGTTACAATCAGGAAACTGTCTTAATTATCGATGACTCACCGGGGTTCGAACAAAACCGAAGGGGTGTCAGACATGAAGTTACAGATGGCTCAATATAGTCCCTGCGTTGCAAACAATCGATCAAACAATCGATCAAACAGACAAACAGACAGACAGACAGACAGACAGACAGACAAGCAGACAGACAGGCAAACAGACAGGCAAACAGACAGACATATAGACAGACGACAGACAGGCAGGCAGTTAGACAGACGACAGGCAGGCAGACAGACAGACAGACAGACAGACAGACAGACAGACAGATGGAAATGGAAAGACACACCAGATATATTCTTCACTGGACGGGCACAAAGTCGCAGAATCAGAAAAAAGGCCAGGAACTTACGGCAACTGTTGCGGATACGGAAGATAAGTAGTGAGTAATTATTTTGAACGGGTTAATCAAGCTCAGTATAAAAAAACAAAGAAAAAGAATTGGTAAAAATCAAAACGCTAAACTTATATAGAAACAATTCACGTAAAATCGCTTAGAAAAACGCTGCCGAAATAGAGAGGAAAGTCAAAGTAGGCCGGTAATTCATAATGATCAAAACAAGCAAATAAAAAAATATATCACAGAGAGAATGGCTGGTTATTCCTCTCTTATCAAAGAAACGCGCTTTGGCGCACGGCACAATCAACAAGGGCTGGGATGTGGTCTAACCTTCGGGAGATGCAAACAGTTCAATCTTGCTGGATTACAATTGTCGTCGGCGGGTGAACAAATGAATCATCCGGCAAAAATGTAAGTGGAACAACGGAAGACGTCCTTGAGGGGCATCCACACACTGACACTGCCATAGGCACGCTGATCAACGATTAGCCTCCTTGGCGGCATGAATGAGCGGCGTGAGGGTGGCCAGCGGCTTGGAAAGTTTAATGAAGGGGTGTTTCAACAGCTCCGAAGCCGTCGGTCGCTTGGTCGGATCCACTTCCAGGCAGCTGTCGAGGAAGTCCTGGAAGACCCGGCTGAGCTTCTCGCGGTTTTTGATCTCCGGCCGGCCGTGAGTGTTAATGAGGTATAATGCCCGCAGTGGATGCTCGTTTAGATACGGCGGCTGTAAAAGAGGGCAAATGGGATGATGACGCGCCCGTGTGGGAATAACATTCCGATTGCCATCGATCGGAAAATCAATCAATCAATCGATTGCTGTCAGTGTTTGTCCTCGCTGCAGACATAGATACATACACGCTACATACCTCGCCCTCGATCATTTCAATCGCCATGATGCCGAGGGACCAGACGTCAATTTTGAAGCTGTATTCCTGCCGTTTGACGACTTCCGGTGCCATCCAGTACCTGGTACATAAGGGAAAAACAAACCAATTAAGCAGCGTCCGAAGCAGTGTCTTACTCCAGATACGCGCCTTCAGGCTAATGAACTAATAAGGATAATATTCCCAGCAGACAGACATGACACAGACAAAGATTAAATCAGTGGGGGGTACCGGAATCAACATTCACAATTCAGACCGAATACAAATTTTGTTTTTAAACAGACAAACATGATGCGATTAAGATGATTTCATTAGTCGCGAGAATTTCCAGCCACCCCATTTTCGGTCAAAACTGTCTCTGATCCAAGTCCGGAGAAAAGCGTCCGCAATGGCGTCCCCTTTGAAAAATAAGCTAATCGTCGCCCCCTAATTTTCCCAAACGTACATGGCTAATGCTGATCAATTTCAAATAGAATTTGTTATAGAGTGGTATCAAGAAAATTATTTCAGTCTATCGGCGATTCGGTCACGTCCCTCTACGCTAGTGCCTGGAACTCTGATTGGAATTCTGACAAACTTACGGAGTTCCAACCATGGTGGTACGTTTGCCCTTGTCTTCGGAAATTTGAGCGCAAAATCCAAAATCAGCTGTGAAAATAGAATACGTGATCTTCAAGAGAAACTACTGCAATGGCTGCATTGACAGTTGGCATACTTAATTTCACCGAACCGTCCATTCCCAGTAAGATATTGTCCGATTTGATGTCTGCAAGTGGAAAACAAGATTGCCTGTTATAATCGCCGAAAATGATTCTTATTCATATCCATTTCCCGCGCAGGCAGGGCGGATAGATAGTCAGACAGACAGGCAGGCAAACTGGCAGGCAGACAAGACAGGCAGACAATATAGGCAAACAGACAGGCAAACAGACAGGCAGACAGCCAGACAGGCAGACAAGACAGACAGGCAGACAAGACAGACAGACAGGCAGACAGAGAGACAAGATAGACAGGCAGAGAAACAGACAGGCCCTGATGTCTTGGCTTACCTCTATGGATAACGTGGTTGGCGTGGAGAAATTCGAGGGCCTGTAAAACCTCCCGTGAGACCGCGGCGATCTGGCCTTCATCCATGCATGTTTCCGTCACCACGTCAGTCAAGGAGCCACCAGGTAGATATTCCATCACTACCCATAGGTCTTCATCCACCAGGTAACTGCGAACACATGTTTAACCTCAGCAGCCGTGGGGAAGCATGAACCAGGCCAGTTCAGGCGGAATGGGACAATGCCTTGCTTGAAATGCCCTCACCTATCGAGATAATTCACCACATTGTGGTGCTTGTTCTCGCGCATGACCAAAATCTCGTTGATGATGAGCTCCTTCTTGGGTTGTTGGCCCAAGTTCATCTGCTTGATGGCCACCTCCATTCCGGTACTGGACTCCACCGCCGTGTAAACACTTCCGGACGCGCCTTGTCCGATTTTATCGGTCTTGATGTACTTCCGGTTTGGATCGCCAATACTGGAAGGTAAACAATGTCAGCCGCGTCTGATACACGTAATGACACTTGGAAAAGGCTGGTGTCAGGCAATGCTGTCCCATTGTCTGCAGTACTGGGTAATGGGACAAAAACTACCACGCCTAGTTGTCTCACAGACAAGGCAAACACAAACACAAAGACCGACAATCAGCCAGCTTGATACACAAATTCGGTCCCTTTCACGCGAGCTGAGCCCGATGCTTCCCATTTTGAGTCACCCGATAAGACAATTGAGATACCAGCCACAGCTTCCAGCCTCACCTCACAATCGATCGCAACTTCTGCAGCACCTCCTCGTCTGTCATCTTCTTTTTACTGTGTTGCCGTTTGGGACCGTTCGGCCGGTCGCCGCCGGGCTCCGGTCCCCCCGCCTGATCTTCCGCGATATGGCCCAAGTTGGGCGCGACCGGGTTCATCATCGAGGCGCGCTTGTCTGGGTCGATCGGTTTGGTGTAGATCGATTTTGTGCGCTCCGGGCGCGGCGGAATGACCGGCGCCGGGCCCAGCGGCTCTTCGTCGGAGCTCCGCAGACTCGTGTCGATACGGTCCATCGACGAACTGGGTGAACCGAAGCCCTATCGCCACCATATAACGTAGAATTAAAAACGATCGCTCTTCTACATTCACAAGTGCCTTTCATAGGCGTGCACGTACAATCATGCCGGTACCAGGTGAGCCCATTGAATCTGTTCCGAGAGCATGAAAACGACCAATCAAGTGAATGACAACTTCGGCGGTTGGAAACGACCAATCAAGTGAATCAGTCGACCAGTCAACACTTTCGGCGGTTGACGTCGTACTAACCCGATTTCATTTGCATGAACTTGGTCTGTTGTCCGGTTTTCGTGGTGGCTTCGTAGTAGTTCAAGGCATCCAGCAGGGCCTGCGGATCTTTTTTCTGCTCAATCTTGGTGATGCTGGCGGCTTGCAGGAGCTTCTTCCACGGATCCGGCATGCCCTGTGTCCAGATGATCGAAATTGACATAATGGAAATGTAATTCACTGGGGCTGGACGGTTGGTAAGTACGCACCGTAAATTCCCCCGTGGTCGGGTCGAACCCAACATGCCTGCAATGAGATAAGCACGTCAGTCTATGTAGATTTTATTTCGGGCGATGTGAAATGTAAAACTTGACAAAACTCTCTCGAGGGAAAGTAGCCTGAAATGAGCCTTACATGGTGTGCTCGAAATTAGTTGGCGAGCTGATGACCGGCTTGAAGTCACTGTTTTCTTTGCCATTTTTCTTGGCTGTAGAACATGAAACACAACATCGACTTTATAACCAGAAGTAATCACAAACAAGGTCAAAATCGTACGTTTCATCGCCTTGGGCAGCTTCTTTGGCGTGTCCGGCAGTGGTCGTGTGTCCAGTGGCGGTGGTTCCCTGAAACAGTAAAGTATACATAAAACCGCCTACCCAGGAAGAATGCGCATAAGAATCTAGATGACAAGCCTGCGTCTTCTAAGTACGTAGACATCTTCCATCAGTCAAGTAACAATCGAGCTGACAACCACGGAGGATGTGAAAAACTAAAAAATCGACTACTGCCTGACGGCACAATATGATTCTCTTCTTAATTAATCCCAAGGACAACAGATTTGGAAGGGAAAGCTAAATTCGAAAAGTCTCAACTCAGATGAGGTGGACTCAAGAATCAAACGATTCTTCGACCAATTCTCAATTTCCCTGAAAAATGTTCTATTTACAGTCAATCAAGCAATCCATCGGCACGCCATCCACTCATCCGAGTAACAACAAAGACAAGGAGAACAAGACATAAAATCGTTTCACTCACTTGGGCAGAGATACCGTGCTGGTAAACCGCAAAGGTGGGGCAGGGGCGCGTTCCTCTGGCTCGTCGTAATCACTCATGGTGCAGAACAAATCCGGTGAAAAAAGTCCAGCGACGCGGTGAGTCAGAGAAAAATGGGCCAAGTTAAGTGAAGAGATCAACAGGCGTCCTTCTCCGCCTCCTTCGTGCCGAGAAATCAATCCGCCTCTCATCAACCGTGCTCCAAATTATTTTCTGAAGCAGTGTTACAAAATATCAGCCTGAAATAGAGGTCAGAAATGAATTAATAACCGATCGAAGGGCACTGGTCGAACATGAGAATAAATTAAAATTTAATTATTTTCATTTCATTTTTGAAATGTCGTTATCATTCTGGCCAAAATGATACAACAAAAAGTGACTTACGGGAAGTGCCGTGAGCAAGGAAATCAACTCGGACGGCAGGGTAGTTCCGAAAATTGCAAGCGGAGGAGAAAAACTGGTCGGATTAATTCGCTGAGAAGGAAGAAACTTTGACGAGAAGAAGGTCGCGTAGACTGGCAGCTTTGTTTACGTAGTTGGCCTGGCTGGGTCGCAAAAATGAAGCGTAGCAGTACGGTACGGTACGTCAGAACGGCATGACTCATCACGTCGTGCGCGAGACAGTGCATAAACCGAGAAACCTCTGATGCGTTAGTAGGCGGAGAACCTACGCAGATCAAAGTGGTGGTTGTGTATCGGCGACAAATATTCGAACTCCGAATTGTGTTCCGTCTATGTTCGTACGTACGCTCGTACGTTCGCTCGTACGTTCACACTGCGATAATCTCTAGCCTTTGTGTTTGATGCATTTCTTCCCAAGGAATTTGTTGCGGATTCTTCAGAATTTTCCCGAGGGAAGGAACGAGGTTGTAAATTTAGGGAGCCAAGATGCATTTGCATTCTTTGAATGGAACGGATTACATTGTTCCGCGTTCCAATCGGACTGCTGAAGCTACGACCAATCACTCAATCAATGAAAGCCGCCTTCAGTGTTCTGCATCTGCCGTCGCCAATTCATCGATCAACGGCAGAGCCTCGCGAGTTATTCGTCATCATACCGTCTGCGAGTTATTCCACTGCATGCAACATTATTAGTCATGTCGTCCCTCCTACAACGAATCCATCGCACCTGTTTTCAGAAACCCATGCGGTTGTCAGCATTCCATACTGCAATCCCATTCCTGTCAGTAATACTTCATCCCGTAAACATTCCGGTTTGCTATCACATCCAGACATTCAGACAACGAAAGGCGCGTCTTGAAAGTCGCCACTCGGTCTCCTGCCACAAGTTCGGGTCAGACGTGCGTCTTCAGAAAGGTCTTCACATCACAGCGATTTACTCAAGAAAAATGTCGGCAGGTGCTCTACCGCCGGCCGCCGTTTCCATTGCAGAAAAGAACGACCGCATTATTTGGGTGGATTTAGAGGTACGGACAAACAATCAATTCATGAATGGATTGTTAATTTTTTTTCTCGTTACCGGCAAATGTGTTTTTGCAGATGAGTGGATTAGAACCGGAGACGCAAACAATCGTAGAGATGGCATGTGTGATCACAGATGGACAATTGAATGTCATTGCGGAGGTGCGGTGTGTGGAGCATTCGAGCATTGTCACTCCGGTCAAACTCAAACCAAGTGGAAGCCGTTGTTTGTTGTACTCGTAGAGCCCGAATTTGATAATCAATCATCCGGAGGTTGTCCTAAAGGATATGTCCGACTGGTGTAAGGATAGTTTCGGCAAGGTATTGTTGGATCGGCTCATAAAGCTGATTTGAATATGTGTGTGATCCATGTTCTGTTTGATTGATTGTTGAATTTTTGAGTGTTTGTGTGATCCATGTTCTGTTTTAATTGATTGTTTCATTGTGCGTATTTCGGATAATGAATATTCAGTTAGAATTTATTGGTCGCTTAAGAATTTTATCAATGTTTTCTTTTTCCAAATTATTTTCAGTTGATGAATTCTCAATCATGTCACGGCTCGGACTTGAACTAGTTTAGCTCCTCTAATCCAAATGCATCTTTTTGCTATACTCAGAAGTTCGGACAGGATCCTATCCTATCCACTGGAATTATTCGAGAACGCTTTCTAATTTCAATTTGATTCGCAGTCCGGCTTGCTGGCGGAAATTTGTGAAAGCAAAACTTCCTTGTCACAAGCGGAAGAAATTATGCTGGCCTTCGTTCGTGCCCACACTAACGCGAAGACATCTCCCCTGGCCGGCAATTCAGTTCACATGGATCGGCTGTTTCTGCGGAAATACATGCCTTCCTTCACAGTAAGTGCAATGGCTCTGTTTCTTCTACTGTACAGTACTGCCTTAAAAGTGTACAGTACGAGGTAAAGGCTATTAACCAGGCCGGGTTTTTTCAACGTTGATTTCCCGGCGCTGCATTGCTGCCATGCCATAGCAGAGTATTTGCAGTATGCAAGCAGTCCGGGTAGAGAGTCGCCATTTCGGTTCCTAATGCACCGTCGTTCCCTTAAAAACGACTTATGCGCCACCTGCCGGCATGGTTAAGTTACGATTTCTAAAACGGCCTGGTTAAAATTCCTTGACCTCGTACCCAAGGGATGTGTTAATGTCGCTCTACACACGTGACCAAAAGTTAGCGCTGAACGAGTCAAACCATCTGTCTCGATCGGTGCCTGGCTGTTATACACCGACCGAGGTAGATGGCTTGGTTCGCTCAGCGCTAACTTTTGGTCACTTGTCTACCTCTGCTCACAGGAACATCTTCATTATCGAATCAGTAAGCCAGCAAGAGTCCAATGGTTTATGATTTCGTGAGTTTTTATTGTGGATATTTTCGGCTCCTTGTGCAGTGGATGTCTCGTCGGTGAAAGAGATGGTTCGGAGATGGTACCCAGAAGTGCTAACGCAGATGCCCCCGAAAAAAGAAGCTCATCGGTATGTTTGGGCTGTGGATCGATTTCGTCGGTCTTAATAACCTTAACGAGGGAATTTTTGCTTAGAGCCATGTCGGACATCAAAGAATCGATCGCCGAACTTCAATGGTATCGTCAGAATGTATTCCGGAGCGCTTGCTGAGGACCATTTTCGTGCAGTGCCCCAAACTGTGCTGTCATTCTCATGTCTCAAGGATCGAATACTGTGCCTCCGTTAACAATAAGCAAAATAATAGGACCATATCACAGAAAATTTATCTTCATTCAAACATTTCAAACGTTAAGATTCATGAACTTTTCTTTGCCTTCGAAAACAACTTCATCGCTTCCGCCCGTATCTCGTCTTCACTGGCACGACCAAAATTCATCTGCTTGGCTCCCGACAACTCTTCCGAATACATAGCTGGTGGTGGGGCAAAGGCATAGGGTCGTCTCTCGTCAGTCCCTTGGAGGTGTTTTGCTTTCGAAGCGTCCTCCACGTGGTTTGTCATGCGATCCTTCCACGCTGGAATAGCATTCCACGGCTCTACCGACGGCGCTGGTTGCTTTTTGCTGGACGACTCTGCTTGCATATACTCCCACGGCTGAAGGGGCTGCGGCTGCGTAGAGTGGTAGTTTGGAGGGGGAACCGAGAAGTTCGGCTGCTGGTGGATAGCTGGCGTGAAAGTCTTCGAATTCGGGATTGGCGGAGGTGGCACTGAATGCATAGTGGGTTGTTGATAAAAGTCTGGGGGAGGTGCTTGATTGAAGGAGTCTGCGTTCGCTGAGTAGGCACGAGGATTGGGGCGCTTTGACTTTTTAGCAAAGGGTGAATCCGATGTGTTGGAGTAGGAGGCAGGCGGGGCAAAGTCAAAGTTCCTTTCTTCGCGGCGATTGGCCACGTAGGTTTGATCCTGCTTCTCCGGATCAACTATAACATGAAACGTAGCCAAGCACAGGCTTAAAAAATAACATCCGATGGGTAGACAGAGCGACGGGGCAGAGCTAGACAAGCGAAGCAGCCCGAGTAAAAAAAACCGCAAAAAACATACGTTTTCCTTTGTCCCATGGTCGCATCTCAGATGGCGCAGGCCTGACAGCGGGAGTGAGATCTTCCACGAACACGGCCGGAGTCGCTTTCTCAGCCAGTGCCTTTTCGAAC
>LRSR01008229.1:0-16132 GCA_001579985.1 Hypsibius dujardini
AAAAATTGCCAACTTAACAAAAAAGCGATGAGGTTGAAAATTTTTATTAAACTTTTTAAAACTCTAATTATATGAGTCTACTTACTTAGAAACCTGCTTTGAAGTAATTTAATGATGTTGAGCAACGGTAAAATTTAGAGACCCATTCAAAGTTCAATCAGCAATCTCAGTGGCATGACCGCTCCCATTGCAAACCGGAAGGCCAGAGAAAGCCTGCAAAGTTTTAGTGATACACAGGTACGTACAAAAAAACTGAACGATTGTCTGCGATCGACGCAAAAACTTGTCAATTAAGGGCATTTACTATATAAGAGACACTTATTGTCTCCACTTTGTGAACGTCGAATTCTCAAGTACTCCATAAGGGTACCCGGACCATCAGGGGATATTTCGCATCGTCACTACTGGTATTTAGAGCAAAGGAAGCCGCACTAGCAGCTGGACACCCAAAAATAGGAACGTAAGCTTCTTTCATGATCCCTTACATTGCGTCGTGGCACATCCTTGCAATTGAAAGAAAATAAAGATGAAACTGTATTTAATGTGAAATTTGCCAAATTACGCGTACCAATTCCGACATATGCATCACACTGCACGCGGGTCTGAGCTAACCGCAACAGTCTCGTGTGACAACAACATGCAGGGACTGAGAGCAGGAATTTCCGGCCGAACGGACAACGGTGCGCAAACTGAATGGAGGGCGGAAGGACGAACGAGTTGGCGTTGCTGATGGCAAGCTCAACTGCGACTGTAGCTGGGCACATAGTACGAGTCATCCTCCAGGATCACACAGACATCAAGGAACGTTGTGTTCTTCACTGAACCCAAAACGGGAAGTGTCAAAGTTCAGTGGCATATCGACATTGGAGACTCTACCCGCGTGTGTCGGTGAAAAAAGAAGCAGAAAAAAAGGAAAACTGAAAATTTTTTAATTTTATAAATTTTTATGAGAGCGACAATGGGAAATACAAACATTTTCGGCAACAAATTTCACGTCACAAAATAGCCGAAAGCACCTCCAAAATCAAGGCCATTTTTATTAATCAATTATCCATTCATGGGATCGTGCAATAAACGGCCAAAATTTGTGGCGATGAATTGACTTTTTATTTATGTTATACCAGTGTAATTGGCCTAATGAACACGGGCTTGGGTCCAGACTACTAAATATTTTGCAAATTATTTTCATTTTTTTTGCTTATTGTTAGTGAAACACTAGCAAATAATTATATAATTCTGTACTGAAACTAAATTACGTTGCGACTGTTTTACTTTTGCATAACTAAAAATACCTCCACTTATGTTTAATCTAAAGTCGCTTGTTTACTTCAGTTTCGAACGATAAAAAATTAGAACCTTTTCATAGTGAAAATTGAAAGTAAGAAAATTGAATGTTAGTTTATGAATAAATAACGACACTTGTAGCTTCAGAATGAAGTAATAACTATAATTGTGCTACGAGTAAACTTAGTTTAAGTAAAATAGTAAAAATTATTTGGATTAAGTGAAATTAAAAGTAATTTCCCATTAAGTGAATGTAATTTTGTAAACGTAAAAGTAATTTGCAAAAGTCAAAATAGTTGGACCCATGCTCTGCAGAGCTAATAGCATTCATTGGTTGAAAAGTTGGCTAGTTCGGATAGCACTTCTATTCTAGGTCGCTCCGAGCAGCCAGTACGTTGTCAGCATTCCCTTGCCCTTAAAATAGAAAGAAAACTCTTCCTTGAATTTGTGTAAAACAATTTTGATTTGCTTCGTCGCTGGCGTCTACCTTGATAGGTACAGAGCCACGTTCAACGGTTCTGTAGCCACCGATATTCTCCAGCAAATCCTTGGTCTCCTGGGTGATCTGAATCTTCATGGCTGTATCAGACACGTGCGTCACACAGTTCACTTATCAATAGGCAGCGCACCATAAGGAATAGGGAGAGGTTTCACTTGCCTTCTCCTGTCGACTCCATTCGGGATGCGACATTGACGGTATCACCGAAACTACAGTAAATCGACAGACACTTTATAGAACAATACTACAATATGGTCCCCGGAATGTTTAACTCATCCGAAAGATTAGCCATACATACAGGCAGTAGCGAGGCATCTTCAATCCCACGATTCCCGCTACACACGGACCTACAACATGTATTGGAGTGAAGCAACGTAAAATATACTTCTATTTTAACTTTTTATTGACGCTGCTTTGTTTCATAAAATATACAGGTGTACAGTACCTGAATTTAAGCCGATTCGGACTTTCAGTTCCGCGTCGGGCCGGTCCGGAATGGCGAATGTCTGAATGCCGTCGATCAGCTGAAGCGACATGGAAGCTATCTCCGCGGCATGGCGGTTACCGTTTCTCACCGGAAGACCAGAAGAAACCTGCGCCAGAAAATAAAAATAGTCGTGTGCTATCTGGCATGCATGTTTAACTTGCTGGAGTTGTCTTTACCATATACGCATCGCCGATGGTCTCCACTTTATACACGTCAAACTTTTCAATAACCCCATCGAAAAACGTGTATAGCCCGTTGAGCAAACTGACGACCCCCATGGGACTTCCGGCAGCTGCGATGGTCGTGAAACCGACGATATCGCTGAAATAAATGCTGACACTCTCAAAAGCCTCCGGGTCAACGTGTTCGCCTCTGGTCAAAGCAGCAGCCACAGTCCTGCAACCGAACCACAAAACTGCCTGAACAATTCCAAAATGGGCGCGATATTTCTTCGTGTCTGTATTGATACTTTGGAAGAAGTTGACTGAGCAATTGTTCCGATCGATTTTTCTCATCCATAAACTGTTGCGTCTTCTCCGCCACTTTCAGCTCCAGATCCATTGCGTACTGCTCCATTCGTTTGAACAGCACGTCAACGATATTATCCCCGTAGGCGCCGATGACTTTCTTCAAACGCTCTTTGATTTTGGGAAAGGTCGGACGCTCCACAGGAATCTCCTCCCAGCAGCGTTCCATCAAATCGTACAGCTCATTGGAGCAGGAAGCTCGCGGTACTCGTGGTCGAACAGGGGGAATGTTAGCTGCGACGACCTAAAATCCGAAGACCTGAGAAAGCGGGTAACTGTAGGGCAGTGGGTTAATAATTCTTTCTGACAGTGTACTTCGTTTAAAATTTCTCGCTCAGACATTTCCAACGGATCGTTGGGCAATTCAAACGGCCCGCTTCGGAGGATGATCTGCTGGAGGATGATGGCAAAGCTATAGACGTCTCCTTTCTGGGAAGTTAACGTCAAACGGTTAGGTACATACTTTCCATAATGACTGCGGGCACGGGTGTTAACGGTTGTTTCGGCGGGAACAGGTTTTCGAAAGGTATCAAAACTGGAGATTGGTTATCGCACTTCGAAAGGAAAATTATACCAAAACGCCTACTGGATTGAGTACTGACAAAGCTACTAAACTCTACCGATAACTCGTGACTATTTTATGCCTCGAATTAGCCTTGTTTTAGAGGATAACGTAAGGCTTTATATTTTGCAAAATCAGGGCCAAAACTCCAATGCTTTTTGGCATGTTAAGTGACCTGCCTTAAGACACCGCTTAAACTCTTCCAAAGCGTCGCAACAGGATTAAAAACTAAATAAAGTTTTTTGTGCCAGCAGAACATAACTTTGCCATCATAAAACCCCTTGCGAAAACCCGTGCTTTCAGAAAACACCCATAAACCCTCGTGCCTTCAGCTTTGATCAATAGTTTTTTGTGGACCCAATGAGAAACATGTACCTGGGTACCGTCCGCTGGCATCACTTGCCGCAAGAGTTCTGGTGCTCGCCATAGAAGGATCTACGGTAAAATATAGTTAGGACTTGCCGGACAGTACGGCAATAGTAATGATTATTATGTAAGTGATAATTGACCTCGGTTAGACGATCTGGGCTATCATTTGGTCGGTATGGAAGCAGTAAGCTTCGAGGCCGGAAAAAAGGCAATCCGTAGTCGGAAATTTTCAGGGTGAATCTCGTGTCTATCTGACACGTGTGAGCGGTGAGATTTCCGTGCGACACGATCGGGCTAGTGTGGAGGTATGTCATCCCCTGCACAGCCCGGAGAAAACCAACAACGTGATGATCTGATGTTAGATGCCACGCTACTTCCGTATTCTACAGGCAAACATACGAAGACAAGGTCTTTAATCAGGCTGTTTTTGAAGCTCCAATCCAGCTTCATATCCTCATAGCTGAGGATGTCTGTCAGCGATCCCTTGGCGCAAATCTCCGCAACCACATATTGGCACTTGCCGCTCGGTGCGAGACCGATCCCAATAAACCGTTGCAAGTTAGCTTGCGTGGCGTTTTTAAGCTGCAAAATTAACATTTGTTTACTTAAAATCTAAATTTTTGTCCAGTTGAATTCTCTTTTCTAACTTTTAGCGAATACCAAATTCAGTTTCGATATAATGTTCGAATTGGGTGTGACGTCCAACCCACTGACGTCAGTCAAAGCCACGAGAGTGTTGTTGAAGCTCGCCAAGATGTCGCAATTATACGCGGAGAATCCGGTCACACCTGAGCCGATTGTCGAATGGGTAGTCTACAACGAATTATTGAGAGACAAAAAATTGTTCGTTCATTTGCACTGCACTAGACGTATGCACGAGGAGTTCGACTTATACTGACCGATTCAAATTTTTTGTTTGGCATAACGCCAACTATTGGCCATTTTCATATAGTGGAGCCCAATACAAATCTATTTTTGACCCTTGTTCAATTCGAATTCAATTTCGAATCAATTGGTATAAGTTCATTAATTTTCCAAAAAAAAATCTTTTGAAATTCAATGATCGATTGAATGATGTTTTAACACAAATATGGCGCGAATCAGTGCAAGAAGCAGTTTCTATCGATGGATTTGTGTTTTACCTGACGGTAAGCTGAAAAAAAAAACATTTTTCAAAGTCGCCCAAAAAAATTGAAATTTTTTTTCTTAATTGAATGGAGCTATGCAAGGTAACTCAAATCGGGTCCGATCTGTTACTGTATTTCCTCGATAGGTAGCGACAGCGCACGGGTCACGTGACATAATGGTTGCCCGCTGTACACGTAAAGCATGCAACCATCCCAATCAATCAATCATTTGAAAACGTTGCCTCATGTCAAAATTCTTCACTTTCTCCATGTCCATGAGGCTCTTTCCGACGTTTCAAAATGCCTGCTGTCAGCTGTATGGAAAATGAATGAAGAATCATTGTTTACTTGGAGAGATTAAAAATTGAAAGATAAAAACCACCACAAGAAAGTTGTGTGTACGACTTTGTGGCATGCGAGGTACAGGCAGAGCACACGCTAATGAGTAGGGGGGGGGTGGTCAATTTAACGTCACAGAGCTTGTGCGCTGTCGCTATCTATCGAGGAAATACAGTTAATGTGTTCACCTCTGAAATTTCCGTAACACCAATTTGAATTTCGATCCCAAATTGAATCAGGGATGGATTAGTATTACAAGAAAGTGATTTAGAAAACATACGCTGAGTTCCATTACACAGAAATTGTCTACTGCCGAGCCCTACGCCAGACATATTGTCAATAGTAAGTTCGCTTATTTGCAGTGTTTATTTTGCTATTTCAAACTCGCTAATCTCCTTGGTTTTGAAGATAAACGAGAAAAGCAGCCAAGGAGCTTCTTTTCTCGCTATCTGCTCGCTAATTGTGTGCAGCTGTCTTGTGAGTGGTCCATGCGAGTTGAGATTAGCGAAGGAGACACAGCCTCAGGTAAGCCAGGGGCGTGTCATCGTATCACCGTTGCAAGGGCGTGCAAAACCAGGGAGATTGGCGAGTTTGAAAGGAGCGAAATAAACATTGCAAATAAGCGAACTTTGAATACGCTTAGGAATAAAGCATCACTCCTCGTACACTTTTGAATGATATTCCATGCGACATAATCGGTTGGTTACCGCTCTTGCACGAAGTTCTATTTGTTTCAACAATTACTGATGCCTTACCAAGGTCTTCTTGCTGGACGCAATGTTGCTGCCGGTTCGGTTTTGCTTTATTACGAGGTCGTCCTGATAGATCTTCCACCAGTCGAGATTATAATCTTTTCGCAATTCTCTGAAGGCAAAAGTTTTTCAGTCTTCCCTGGTTTACATCCACACCTGATTTCTTCCTTTGTATCTTGAGCCTAATCCAATTGGCTTCACCTAAAAATGTATTTCTCGGTACAGAAAAAATAACCAGAGAAATAGAGTACCTCAATTTCACTACAGCGAAAACGGCCGACGCTGTCATGCCGGTCAGTAAAATCAGCGGAATAATGATGACGACGGCCAAAAGTCCGTTCGACAGACGTTGACAGTGATCGTCGCGGAATCCGCATTGCGGCTCATCCGGCGGCATGACGCCGCTGTTTGCGAACCACAACCGGCGTTCGGTCACTTGGAACTTGGTGCGATTGCCGCCGGGTACAATCAAATCACGAACGTATTGAACAGCAACCTAAACCGGGAAAAGTAACACGGGAATAACTACATGACAGACATGGGGCGATCGAGCGAGCGGTGCGTGCCAGCAGACCATAATGAAACCGCCTTTTTATATTGGAATAATTTTTTAGAAACGTGTAGCAAATAAGAGCGGTGAACCACGTGAAATTGATGGCTGGAACTGCACCTGATGGAGGAGCGACCGAAAGCGACGCAAAACCAGACAGGTTAACGGTCGGTCTTAGTGAAAGTGTAAACCGTCAACCGTCAACCGTCAACCATCAACCGTCAACCGTCACCCGTGAAGCATCAACCGTTAGGCATCAACCGTCAACCGTCAACGATCAACCGCCAACCGTCAACCGTCAACCATCAACCGTCAACCGTCACCCGTCAAGCATCAACCGTCAAGCATCAACCGTCAACCGTCAACGATCAACCGCAAACCGTCAACCATCAACCGTCAACCCTCAACCGTCAACCGTCAAGCAGCAACCGTCAACCGTTAACCGTCAACCGTAAGCCGTGGAGCGTTAGCCATCAACCGTCAACCGTCAACCGTCAACTGTCAACCGTCGACCGTGACTTCACGTAGCGGGGTCAACCATACTAATGGCCCACTACCCGGACTGACTGTCCATTATCCGGGCTGACCGTCCGTTAACCGTTCATCACATCGACTGCCCGTTCCCTAACTGGAATTTGGTTTCTTGAGGACGTCGAAAAAAGAGATGTCCCAGAAAAAACACGGTTACATTTGCTGACCTTGAATTGACCGGTCTCGGTGTCAAAATTCTTGATAACCATTGGTCGAGCTCGTTGCCCGACCGGTCCGATATGCAAGGAGCCCGTTATCCCGATGTAATCAGTGCCGAAGATTCGTTTCGTCATGGCGGACCCGTTGTAAATATCCAAGCCCTCCGCGGTCATGGTGGAGACCTCTTGTGCGTAAATCATGATGCTTTCATAGAAGCCGATTATTACCGGATCTGGCTGCAAAAGATGACAATTCGTCAGCCAATGATTTGGGAGGCGATTTCCTTCAACACGAAATTAATTTCTTTCCGAGAGCTTATAAAAAATTATGAAAATTGTCAATTACAACTTTCCTTCGAAAAACAGAAATAGCTAATCTAAAACCAAAAAAAAACAAAACTAGACTAAATAAAACTAAACACGTGAGCAGAATTACAATAAGGTAAAGCAAAATGAAATATAACAAAAAATACACTTCACTAAATTAATTTTTTTATGCGCTCTTGAATAAAATCAAAGTCTTGAGATTCGAACGGTCATGTGAACATATTTTTATCGAAGCGTTTGCTCAGAGCCAGTAATCTCGCCCCTGCCGAACTTTTGGCCCGGATGCAGTGTCTGAGCCGTGTTCCTTGATTGCCGCCCAATTCATAATCCTGCATGTGTTGGTACTCGACTTTTTTCGTCATCCTTTTTGTTTGGTGTTTTGTTATTTATCTTTTCCGATATCCGATCCGATATCCGATATCCGATTTCCGATATCAATAAAAACCAATCTAGATTTTGAAAATTGTTTGATCTTCCTTTTGGATCATGAGAAGTGAGAATCCATGAGCTAGTAAGGAATCTCTGTGTCTTCGCGTGGCAGAGATGGTGAAAATCGGACAGTTTTGCTGAGTTAATTGTCACAGCCTTGATCCTTTAAATTGCATAAATTTGAAAATTATAGCAAAATGAGTGTTCTTCAACCTCTTTCGTCCGCTTTGCCGCATTTTAGACAAGAAAATGCATTATTATCTATATTAATGGTGAATTAATCGTTCTTTGTTTTGTTTACTAGAATCAGATCAACTTTTATTCCATTATCAGTTGTCGTTGTTGAAAGCTTCGTAAACGTTGCTTTGTTCGTTTACGTTTATGTTTCATTGCGCAACGTGAACTGAGTTACGATGATAGAAACGTTGATTGCAACGACGTTTCTTCTTTCGTTTCGTATGTTTCTTTTTTTACAGCAAGCGCAACCGCCTTAATAAAGTGACACAGTGACGTCGTTCGAGTCTCAGGACTAATTAAGCTGCTGATGAATGAATAATTACCTGTTCAAGGGCATTAAATGTGTAGTTATAACGCGCTTTGGCCAAGATTTTAATGTCTTGCGCCAAAATATCCTCCAGATCTGTTTTGCGAGCATTATTCGCCAGGGAAACGATCATAAGGCTTTGAAATGCCTTCAACGCTCTCTGAAAACGGTTTATTATTGCTCAGTGGCGAATATGAAAGCTTCATCTTCAAACTATCCTTACATTATCATCGTCATCGTCCTGGCTGTAGGAAATGCGTCCCCAATAATCAAGGTCATAAAGCTCTATCGCAAGAAAAACCTGTCAAAGGTGAAATATGATCCTTATTCGGCGATCAAGTTAGCGATATTAAGCACAGAAAATGCGCTTACGAAATCGCCATGCGTTAAGCCTAAATCCAGCGCTGCCAGCTGCAAAACAATTTGATTAATCCGATGTCTTTCCATTAATTTAGAAGATTATATGAATTTTATGAAATTATTACGCTGTGAAGCTGCGTGCAGGTTACTTGCAATCTTTCGATTTGGTGTGGTTTGACAAACAAGACTACACGTTGGATGACTCGTGAAGATTTCAAACCGGCTTATCGATCAACCAACTCGATATACGCATTACGAATTTCGTTGTCCCGAAATTTTGCTTTTTTGTCGTTTTCTTCGACTGATTCAGTCTGCCACACGTTTTCAGTTTTTCATTGTGCCGAATTTCAATCTTGATTTTCAAACGTACTTTCCAAATGAGTAGTCTATTTCTTTGTGTTTGGGGACCAGATTTTGGCCGGGTTTTGCTTTAAGAAATAAAAACTTTATGACATGTGTAGTTTTGCGGTTCACGATATGTCAAATCAAAAGTTTGCAATTAACCTCTAAGTAGCTGTAGCAATGGAGTAACTGGATTTACAGTGTAGTTTGCGCTCACCATAAATTTTCTAATTGACGCTGCCGGTGTCAATAAGATGAATACTAAAACAGCAAAGCACAGATGAAGAAGACTACGAAGTGTAGCGAACAATAGCTTCATTTCACATGATCCTATTGTTTGTCCGTCTCTAATTGGTGAAGTTGTACCTCGGGATCGGGCTTTCCCTTCCAACAACAACGCTGCCCTTGCTTCGTCCGACAGGCCGTTTCCAATGAATGATCGTTCCATGGAATTGCGATACAACTTGTGTGCTAGCAGGCTGAAGGTATTCATCAGATATTGCGAAGTGAACGTGTAGAAGCTGTAAGAGTCGTCACGGAACAGCGTAGTGTGGGTGTAGTTGAACCGCGAGCAGAGGGTGATGAACACACCGGCAAGGTCATTCAAACCGAAGGGCACCCCAACCATCAGTGGATATTTCGAGTACTCGCTGGTGGCGTTTAAGGTGATCGCGGCGACCCCGGCAGCCGGACAGCCGAATACGGGAACGTTGGCTTCCTCCGCGATTGCATACATCCCCACGAGAGCCGATGCGCAGCCTACAATGTCCGATTTTATATATCGTAATCGGATAACAAGTAGAGTAAAACAAACAAACAAGATTTGCACACGCATATTTCGACGTCGAACAGTTTCTCGTTCCGCGTGAACGTACCGATCCCAACATAGGCATTGCATTTCACGCCGGTTCGCGCCAACTGCAGGAGTCTCGTTGCAGCCATGTATTGACTCTGTGAACAGGACTCCCCGGCGGACCATGTGACCGTTCGGAACTTGATAGACGGCGGCAGAACAAAGGCATTGGCATTGGCGACAGCCAGATCCACCGCCGCTGCGACTTTCTCATACTTAGAGATGTAAAATGAGTCGTCCTCTAAGGTCACGCAGACTGTGAGGTAAGTCGGATTGGCGGCAGAATTGTTGAGGGTATTTAACGGCGGCATGTCCGCCACCGAAATTTTCTGTGCCCATCTTGGGCAGACAATTAAAAGCATGATAGCCGGAAGCAGCGGAAAATTCATCGTCCTTACGGCTAATCAATTAGAAATCCTATGATCAGTCAAGAAACGGTGGGAACAAAATATATAATGAAGATGTACGACGTGTAATGCAAGATTAGCTCTGTCTATGCAGTTTCTTAATGTCTACGTGCACTCAGGGGAAACAAAACTCCTTGTAGTTTATAACACATAAACAGTTAGAGAGTTAAATGGTTGAAAACCCGTTAGAATACGGCTTGTTATGCATTGAGATATCTCAAGCGGGAAAATTACTGCTCCAAATACTTCGAAAGAAACATCAATTTGCGGCTTTTGCGAGCGCGGAGCGCGAGCGATAGCTTGTAGTTTATGGTGCTGATTAAGCGGGAGCAGGCGCATAGTAATTTGCAATGCAGGTATGCGAGCACACTAGGATCCTCGTCGGTGCGTAATTTGATGGACTCCAATTATACATCGAGCACGAGGAGTATGATCCAAAGGAGGAATAGGTTCATGAAAGGAGAGACCTGCAAGTTGCCTCTGAGGGTGAAACCCCTTACCGGAAAAACGACGACGAAAGCGAAATTGCTTATACCGGTTTATTATAAGGTCTCACATTGTACCCGTTGGGAACATGTTTTGTTGTTGTGTTGTGGTAATAAACATGTCACAATTGGATAATTCCTCCATGTAGATTTATGTAGATAACCTTATATTCGTATGTCATGTCCCAGCGTTTTGTATCCGTTTACAGGAAGTACTCATTTATATCGTATGAGAGTGCTTTAGAGAGGATCCTCTGCTATAACGGAAATTGAATCTTTTCATATACGAAATCAATACACCTTCTTTTCATGAGGTTTTAGAGAAGGATAGTAAGAGAGGAAGATGAATATGCGTAACCGTAAACAGAGAAGGACTGCACTGTACTCTAAATGTCACGAGGCGCGTCTTTTGAATTTCAGTTGTGCTAAGGGTACACCAGGACATCACCATTCAAGAAATATATTTTCACACCGTGCCCGAGGTCAAAAGCGTAGTCGATCCTTACGGGTGAAAATTTGCGTGGCACTTATCACCGGGAGGAAACTTATTTTTGAGACTAAGTTCTACCAACTCCCACTTTCCTCAAGTCGAAAAGCCACAGAAATTTAAAACGCCAAAATCGAGATATTTGAGTGCCCTATCCGAAAATGAACATTCTTCAATTTAAAAATCAATCGCGTGTCCATACTCCAAACTCGCCGATGACCCGAGAATACGGTAACTCCGTTGATTTTTCTGCCTAAATGAGACGCGCAATTTTTCCCGCAACTTTCTCAGTTTTTGTTATTTTGCAATTCGACAAAATTTAATTAGCCCCTTTAAGCAGCCAAACTAAATTGGTAGAATTTTTGAATTTCATGGAATTGAAACTCAGAGAAGAGTTGAAGATGGCGTAAAGAGAATTTCTCCTCTCTGATCGTTCCTCATCGCGTCCGCCTCGTGATCCTATTCTGCTCCTTGATCCGCGAGGGCATTCAAAGATGATGTTGGGATCACTAGATTAATTTTTATTTAAAAAATGTATTTTGAGCGCTGTATTTGGTGCTTTGTTGAAAATTGGCCTTGAAAACAACGCGGGAGGTTCGGCCATTACGGTAAATGATGAAAAACTTCATTCTTAGGAGGGTCCGAGAAAAATGATGAATCTTTTTTTTTTGCAAGAATTATACGGAAATGTGTTCTATGTAGATAATCGATTGGCCAAAGAATTTTCAAAGTTTGTTCACATTTGAGCGCCTTTGAGAAACGATGAGAAGCTTTGATCTGTTCGATTTTCGATAACTGGTGCGGATTCACAGGAACCAAACGTCGATTTTGTGCTTCCCGGAGAAGATGGAAAAAACGTAAACAAACCCAAATTAATGCAGATCTTTTATGATAAAACGAAAGAGTAGAAAATTCTCTGTCGAATGAGTGGTGAGCTACTTTCGCCCTACTAGAAGGCACAGGGCAGCATGGGATTGAAGTTAGTCCAGGCATCCACGGGTGTTTCGAAAACGTGGCATTGCCAATGGCAGTGGCAGTGGCAGTGGCAATGGCAATGGCAATGGCAGTATAAATGACAATGGTAACGGCAATAATATTTCCGCAGTACATTCCGATCGGAATTACCCAATATTGGACGCTGGTTACTCGTAAATGATTGTGATAAATTTTTTGAATAAGCTTGAAAAGGGAATACAGTATGTGTCGAAAAATCAGGATGGTCACCCCCCTCCAGTGTCTTAAGGGGATCGAATGATATTTAGTGGTCAGCGATCCGAGTTGTAAATAAAAACTAACCAGCCACCACCCTTTCATTAACGCTAGTATACCAGCTACTCTGCCTAGTATTGGCGGCCCTTGGCTGCATTGTAATTTGCCCGATGTTTATGAAGACGCATAGGCAGACAGCGTTAGCTACATGGGCAATTTATGAATGATTCATACTTTATTGTAGCGAAATCTAAAAATAGACATTCAACATGTAGCAAATCAACAGGCAGTCAACTCCCTGACCTGCATTGAATGAGAGACGCTATCACCCCATGGTGAAATTGTGAACGAAACATACAGTACAGCGTCACGTATTTGTTTGGTTGGCTCTTGATCGTGCAAATTTGGGTCTTCAATCGTTAGGATATTTTCGGATAGTGTTTCCGCTTTGAACTCCTCAATAAAGCATCACGGAGTTGTCGCCCCTATCGGACAATGGAATCGGGGAAGCATTACATCGTAGTGAACCAGTGTCCACTACGTGCAAAGTATCGAATATTTTTCAGTTAGGAAATTACAGCTGTGCTGAGGTTACTTGAGGGTCGTCGTTTGGGTTCTGGTGGGCCGTGTGGGACAATCACACATTTGACTTTGTTGTTGATTGATTTATTGGCTACAAAAAAATATCTATGTTTTCCTTTCGAGGCGTGTACGTCATAGGCGATAGAATGCTCTTAACAAATGAATTCAATCCTATTGACAACGACATTGTGAAGAAACTGCAATATAATGCAGAGGATATCGCTCGAAAATAAAAACGACAACAAATTGTTTAAGATGTGCATTAATGTCACCTAAATCAATCAAAGCTTGATTGACGCGTATTACCCCTACCCGATAACCCAAACAACGACCCTCAAAGTAACCTGAGCACAGCTGTACTGTAGTCGACTTCGGGGTACAGTTTTTTCCAAGAGATGAGTCAAGTATTATTGCCATGATTTGTCACTGACCAGTGTCCAGTAGTGGTCAATTTCGAAGTAGACTGCAATACTGAAATGTCACTGCCATTGCCATTGCCATTCATACTGCCATTGCCACTGCCATTGCCATTGCCATTGGCAATGCCACGTTTTCGAAACACCCGGCATCCACTGTGACTGGACCGTACGCGAACATTTCGTTTGTGTTACCCGGAATGGAAAACCATAGTTTGATTGATCACTTATAGCTGTGGCACGATTTCTTGACGAAGAATAAGGGCCGTTAAGTGGAACGCAACAAACATCGTAAATAGGGACGGACAAACTGCACGGCCCAAAAAATCAATCAGTTGCAAATATACTCTCTTTATTGTGTGTGGTTTCAGTTGATTGATGTCTTGCTTATTTCTTCAAACGAACGCGACAATTTTCAGCCGTTGTAAAGATTGCTTCATCAATTGATTACAAAAATGCCATCTTCGAAGCCTCTCACCCCTGTCCCAATTTTACATAAAATTGTACTTTCATGTTTTAGAAAATTTCTGTATTTTCTTTGTTCAAATTTAAGAGAACGTCTATAATTTTTCCCGGTTTGTCTGTTCCGATTAAAGCAGCTTATTTCGCAAAGGGTGCGTTCCACTTAACGGCCCTTGTTTTTCGTCAAGAAATCGTGCCCCAGCTGTAATTCCCATGCCAGGGCATAACTCTCACAACGCCGACTGGGCCCCATGTACCAAAGGAGGAACCATTTCCGAAACCGGCATGACAGACGCACTCTTCTGGCCCTTCTGGCCCCTCGGGGTTACAATCTTCCGAGCACTAAAGAGGTCCGATGCCATTCGGAGCTGAGTGAAGTAAGAGAGACGGTTAAGAGTCGGGTCAAGGGATCGCTTGACCTATAAGGGAACTAACCACGTGATCAATTTTTGCACGTGATCAATTTAGTGGACGAGCTTTCTCGCCGATTTGAGAAGTGGTTTTACGGTGCATATCAATGGAGTTGTGAGATGAACTCGTTTTCTTACGCAAAGGGTGCTCTGAGTGCCTTACCGAATTGACAAAACATGAGGAGAAAAATTCGAGTTATTTTCAGAGCCTACGTAGGCGTGGCTAGATAAAGTAATGCACGATTTTTTTTTTAAATTACAACACGGCTTCTTTTTGAAATGGAAACAGCTGTTTTTTTTGGCGTTGGAACACACAGGCACAGTTCCAATTGGAGCCACGACGCCCTTCCAGTTGGAAGTGATCAGTCCCAGTTCCACTTTTCTGTCTATTTCTAGTGGCGTGTAGGGAGTGTACTCGTACTGCTGGAAACAAACTTTCGAATGTTCGTTTCCGTCAAATTTTTCTGTAGTTTATGTCGCCATTTTTTCGCCTAAAATCTACTCGCGAATTCAATTCATCCCAATTCCTGGCGCCGAATCTCTCAAACCGATTTTGGAAATAGGACCGTGGAACTTTGACAGGAAACTGTACGTCCGGTCATCAGGGAATTGTCGATTCGGGGTACGGGAACAGAAAACAGAAAACCAGAACTATTATTTCAAATTAAATAAAAACAGACCAGTGGTAGTATATAGAGGGCGCTGTCTATGTTACTGAAACGTGTACTAATTGATTATTTGATTTTGCACGAACTGATCGATTGAATAAACGCAGACACATTTTATTAACTGATTAATTCACAGAGACGGTAACATACACAGCGCCCCCTATATACCACCACTAATCAGTTTTTATTTATTTAAAATAGTATTTCTCGTTTTGTGCCGATTTTCTCGATGGAATCGAAGAGACCAGGCAAGAGTGCATCGGTAAGAGCAAACAGATATAAAGGAATTCGCCGTCCAGAGTTGTTTCACTTCCTTGTCAGTCGCGCTGTTTGAAATATATCACGAATTAGGTAAGATACGACCATGTGAAGTTGAGTTACACACCGTTTTCCCAATCACTTCAAGCCTGAGCAACTTGGATGATCTCGTCCACTACTTCCACCTTGTATTGTGTGCTAACCTCCGTTATAGGTCAAGCGATCCCTTGATGGTGTGTGTCTATGTGTCACCAGCCGGAAATTGTCTGTATGTGTCTGTGTGTGTTAGGAATGGTGTCTGTATGTCTGTATGTGCCTGTGTGTGTTAGGAATGGTGTCTGTGTCTGTATGTCTGTATGTGTCTATGTGTCACCAGCCGGAAATGAAGGATGGGAGGACGTACGGTGTATTGCTCTGCCATGAACGGTCGTCTGAATGCCGAGAGGGCTTTTTAATGCAATATCGGTTTGAACTCTCAATGGGCTGACAGATGGACCTTCATAAATGCCGAGCATTCACGTAATCCTGTGCAAGACTTTGAATTACGTATTGCCGCATCATAATCGCATGAATAGATGAGGAATATCACTCCTTTCAAATCAGACAAGGACAGAGACTCATTCAGGGTCCTTACAGGGCGAAATCAGGTTCCCCCCCCCAATGGTAGGGCTAGGGGGATGGCGAAGAGGCGAATTTTTTTTTCAAGAT
>LRSR01008231.1:0-23721 GCA_001579985.1 Hypsibius dujardini
TGGCAAAAATCTTGCGCTGACCGAATCAAACACTTTAACTCGGGGGCTGTGTGCAACAGCAGCCATGCGTTGATCGAGTGTAATAACTTAACTCGGTTAGCGCAAGGTTTTTTGCCACGTGTGTATACTGCGTGTACGGTTGGGGAACGTGGCGGACAGCTCCCTGGCGAAAAAAATGACAGTACTTCGAACCTTAATTGATCCGCTTTATTGTTCTCGAAACGGTACCACAGTACGTTAAAATTCGGCGGTCTATCTTTTTGTCCATACCAAAATGAATCCATAATTGCATCCTAAAATTAGATCCAAAATAATCTCCAATTAGGAGCAGCCCCAATTGAATTGGATTGACCAATGGTCAATCTTCCCAAAATGCCTCCTTCTTGATCACAAAATCATTTGACATGATCAACCAGCCTTTAGGGATGAGAAAAAATGGGGAAAAAATGCTCGTCCGGGAATTTATCGTATGAGGCAGAGCACATACTTCTGTGCTAACAGAGACACACAATAGAAGGGACAATGAAATTCACAATGAGGAGGATAATTTGACTACAAAACCGACTGACCAGTGGTCAATTGGCATTTTAATCCTCCTTTACCAACACTTAAGTAATTTTAAACTCTATCTTTAACAAAACTATTGAAACCGACAATTTGTTCTCCATTTCCAGCCTCTTCAAACTTACTCCGGAAGTCGCAATAAAACTGGTGTCATAAATGCTACTCTGTTTGGTCACCTTTTTACTCAAGGGACTAAAAAGGGTTACAAGCTGCATTGTTACGCAGTATTGCACGGTATTTAAGAGAGCAACTGTGACCGTGATCGATTGTAACCGTATTTCGGATAGTGTTTTTCGGGAGGGACTCAGACGGTCAGAGGGACTCAGACGGTCAGAGGGACTCAGAAGGTTAACCTCGATCACCATGAGACATTAGGCCCGGTAATCAAGCAGACGAATGAATGAATTTGTGTGTGATGAACTTATCGCGGAATATTTATATGGTGAATTCGGTCAATTCATAAACACCAACGAATCGCACCATTTGAGCGAGCTCGCGTCGGTGCCGCCGGGGTCCGAGATCCACATAACAGTTTTGACACACTCTTCGCACCACGTCTGGCACACGACGGCGAACTTTGCACTGCGGCCCACAGCGAGCCCCGCCAACATGCGCAGAGAACATGCAGTAGGTTTCGCAACAACCAGGCACCCTCGTCAATACACACACACACACACATACACACACACACACACACACACACAGAAAGAGATGCAACGAACTGGGACAGCTACAGCATATAGCGTTTTTCTCGAAATGCGCACTCACTCTCAACGACCCTTGTTGCCTGTATCGTATCATCCATATCCATCACGCGCAGACATCCCCTGAAAACACAGGATTTCTGGCTACTGTGTACCTTACATTTTTCGATAAACCACCCCATCATTTTGCATTCTGCAGCTCTACATACATATAAGAGGACGCGGAAGACCCGCCGAAGACCGCCGATTTAACTGCACGAGCTACGGATACGTCCAATTGCGTAAGCCTACTGATCAGCTGTCCACGTATCGGGACTTGCGACGGAGATACGCGTTCAGGCGTAACTACCGCTACGGATCTTGATTTCGGAGCTGTCTTTGACGTTTTGGGGTCAGCCATCTTCTATCAACCCCGTTGAGGAAGATTTTGAGTCAATCAATCGGACGATTGATGGTACGTCTCGGTACGGAGTAGTCTACCAAACATACGTTGCAGTCAGCTGTTACGTATCAACGTAGCACTTGCGTTACATACGTTGTCGTTGTTGTTTGCTGGAAAGAAAAGAAATTTACCTGAATCCTATCCGGATCTCCTAGTGTGGTTTTTCCCCCTAATTCCTCCGTCCGCTGGGGATTTGCAATTTCTCATCTTTCCCCTGCATCCGCTAGCCTTTTGCTGTCGAATTCACCGCTGGAAACGCTCGCTTCACTCATCCGTCTATCTTGCATAATAAATGGCTGCTCCACTCCCGCATAACCACACCAATGGCGCACACTGCGAGCACGCGGATATGCCAGCCTATTCAGAGGAAGACGCGGATAAAATGTACCCCTTGGTGGCGGTCGTGCAGTTCACCGCGACGAGCGACAAAGTGAAGAATCTCGCCATGTGCAGTGGACTAATCCGAAAAGCCAAACAAAGGGGCGCACTGGTGAGTCATTGATTGGACGATTGGTCGTCCTGTTATCGTGTTTCACAAATGTCAACTTGATTGACACATTGTTTGATTGATTGGACATACTAAGTTTTTTGCGATATCATGTTTTGTTTCCCGAACGAAATCCAACCATCCAATTTGCTCACGACAATGGCGGGTATTTTCCAGTTAATTTTAAGATGTGCTCTGCTCTGTTTCATTTTTAGAATCTGTGCCCAAAGCTAGAGGTAGAGAAATAATCTTAGGAGTTGTATGACGTATTTTATCAATGAACTGTAGAATGATGTGATTGATTGATTGCGTTGATTCGATTGTGCGCTTAGTTTTCTTACCTCGGGGCGTGGTAAAGGCTTAGGCTTTCCTAATAGCTTAAATTCAAATTCATATGAAAACCAAACTCTTGAGAATTAAAAATGCACTGGAACGTTGATATATTTTTTATTTTACCGAATCAGCTGACGTTTCATGGATGTGGTCGGCAACAATCAACCAATCCATCAATGAATGCTTCACAATGGCTAATTCGGTGTTTCTTGTTTGCCCTGCAGATGGCTTTCCTCCCTGAAGGGTTCGATTTTCTGGGCGAAAATGCGGCTCAGAGCCTGAAACAGTCAGAGACGCTTTCCGGACCCATCATCACCGCCTACCGGGCACTGGCGAAGGAACTGCGAATTTGGTTGTCGCTTGGCGGCTTCCACCTCTTAGAGAAGGAGCACGACAAAAAGTCACACAACGCCCATCTCATCATCGACGCGGAAGGGACGGTCGTCGCCACATACCGCAAAGCTCACTTGTGCATGCTCAGGATCCCGGGAAAGGTCGACCTTGACGAGAGACAGACCAGCATAGCGGGGAGGAGCATTTTGCCGCCTGTTCAAACGCCGGTTGGAAAGGCCGGTTTGATGTGTGTAAGTATTGCCTGAGTGTGCCTGTAGTTTATTTTGGGTGACACGCATCAGCTGACTTCCCTGCTGTGTGTGCGAGCTTATGGGCTTCGAGTGTCGTTACAGTTTTTTTTCGCTTTCCTGTTGGCACAGTGCTACGATCTACGCTTCCCGGAAATTGCTAGCCTGCTGACGCGACAAGGAGGTAATGACACGAATGATTAAGGGAGAGACCGACAAGCGAGCTTGAAGACAGACAGCTGGAGAAAATTTTGATAGACACACTGCCGAATAAGTAAGCAGGCAACAAACGGACACTGTGTCAGGAAGGCATTCAGACAGACATACAGACCGACAGACAGACAGACACACAGACACACAGACACACAGACACACAGACACACAGACACACAGACACACAGACACACAGACACACAGACACACAGACAGACACACAGACAGAAGACAGACAGATAGACAGACAGACAAACAATAGACAGAAGTTAGCAAGATGACTTTAAATTTTTGTTCCGTGTATTTCAGCGGAAATCCTGGCGTACCCTGCTGCATTCACTTTGCAAACCGGCATCGCACATTGGGAGGTTGGTTAATTTTAATGGGCTCGATTTGGTATTGACTGTTCGAGCGACCTTTTAGTCAGTGGCTTGCTAAATCTCTCCCTATCCGATGTAGCCGTTGCTGAAAGCTCGCGCAATCGAAAACCAATGCTATGTCATTGCAGCTGCTCAGGTACTTACATTTTTATTGAGATCCCAGAGGGAACGATGGTATCCTATTTCTGCGAATTGGATTGCATTTTCATTTATGGCTTTCGTTCCCTTTCAGTGTGGACGCCACAATGAAAAGAGAATCTCGTACGGACACGCTATGGTACGTGTGTTCATTATTGACAGATTAGCCGCCGAATTATTCAAATAAAGAGCATCACCACAAAAACACGATCGCACCGCAATCCACTTCTGTCGGTGTTTTGTTACACGGTGAGATGCAAAACCGAACTGCTGACCGGGTCATTTGCGGATTCCGTCAAGCACTTCAGTCAACAGTCGCGGGCAGATCACATTATGACTGCATTCTCCGAAGGAATGGAATAAATACACTGTTGAAAAAAGATGATGGCAGATCAAGGCAGGCAGATCAAGGCAGGCAGGCAGGCAGGCAGGCAGGCAGGCAGGCAGACAGACAGACAGACAGACAGACAGACACACAGACACACAGACACACAGACAGACAGACAGATTGACTGACTGACTGACAACAGTTAGCCGAGAAGACTTTCAGGGAAGCAAATAGGTCACCTCGTACCGCTCATTCTTATTGATTACTGATTATTGGTCTCCCTAGATTGTTGATCCTTGGGGTTCCGTTGTCGCTCAATGTCAAGACGGGCCTAGTATCGCCCTGGCAGAAATCAACCTTCACCGGTTGCATGATATCCGAGTCAATCAGGTATGGCCGACACCCTTTTGAAGAAAAAGTGCACGATAATTACATTGTAGCTTTACGTTTGCCGTTTCAGCCTGTAATGTCGCATCGCCGACACGATCTGTACCGCCTTGCTCTGGGGCCTCTGCAACTGCTGGAGCCGTCAAGAGAGGTCTACGACTTTGGCGAATACCCCATCCAGAAGGGTTCGGTGTTCTTCGAGACGACATTCTGCATCGCCTTCGTCAACTTAAAACCTTTTCTCCCTGGCCGTGAGTACCTTACTACCTTTCTTACAACTCACCAAACTCAACCTCGCCGCAAGATTGTAACAGCACAACGTAATGTGCATTTCAATTTCAGATATCCTGGTTGTACCAAAAAGGCGTGTGGAAAGATTCGTTGATCTGATCTACGAGGAGATCGCCGATCTCTTCCATGTGGTGCAGGTTGTTCAGAAAATGTTGGAGAAGAAATATTTTGCGACCGCCACCAATATTTCGATTCAGGTTCGCGATGCGTGTTTCGCTTTTCTCAGTTTCCCCCCCTTCATTTGTTTTCTGTCCCATTCTTTACATGTCCATTTATCGACCTATCTTATGTATGTATTGTTTGTTTGTATATCTGTCTGTCTGTCTGTCTGTCTGTCTGTCTGTCCGTCTGTCTTTCTGTCTGTCTGTCCGTCTGTCTTTCTGTCTGTCTTTCTATGTGTTTATCCTTCCGTTAGTTTGTCTTTCTGTCTGTTCAGCGCCGGTAGTTTTAGATTTTTATTAATCCCCAGGATGGGTACGACGCTGGTCAAACTGTGCGCCATCTCCACGTCCATGTAATCCCGCGGAAGCCGTCCGACTTTGAGGGTGGTCACGATCAACTCTACGAGGAACTCGAAAGCCACGAGAAGGGTAAAAATCGGCGTGCCCGGACGCAGGATGAAATGAGCGCTGAAGCGCTGGAGTACCGCCGATTGCTCAACCCTGCTGAGAACTGATCAAAGAGAGTTGTACGCATCTCGTAAACTTCACCTACACGTTTCGGGACGTCGTTGTGGTAGCTTTTACGGCAGAAACACAACAGCAACAACAACTGCGACTTTTTTTTGCGCTATTGATCCATTGTGTACTTCTTCTGCTGTTGGCCTGCCACCTACCGGATTTACCGATCGTCTTAAATTTTTTATGTGTGACTTCTGATTTCGCCGGTTTACCAGATAATGTTTTTATGGATTTTAGGTATCCTCGCTGTTTTTTAGTGCTGTTGTCACCCATTGCTGGTCTTTTGTCAGTGGACCTCAATGAAATTGTTCATTGCCCGTGCGTCCGTCAACAGAGTAGTCCTGCGATACGAGATTGGCAGTGTTGTAGTTACAAAAGTCCGGCATACATTTAAATTCTCCGATAATTATATTTAATAAAATATAATCCATTTTATTCAAAAGACAAGCCTTATTTTCAGCATCTATAATAAAAATCTTTGCCGTAAAATATTGTAATATTTGAAATGAATTTCTTGAGTTTACCGTAAATAAAAATACTTTCTTAAACCTCGCTTTCTATTGTTGTAGTTCAAATAAATAAAACATTTTATTTAAAATCAAAAGCCGCTTTTGAGTCACTTAAAATATCTGTAGAAGATTGTTTTATTAAGTATCTCGGGAATTTGTTTATGCAAAGAAGTCTCATAACTGACGGAGTCGTTGAGCAAAAGCTAAAAGAGCCAAAAAAGCTCTCGCCGTCTCGCATACCACACGGATTGACACTATGGGTATGAGGCAAGGGCATCAATTCGGGCCACTTGCAAAACGTGTAACAATTCGGGCCATCGGAATTCCAGGGGGCGCCATGCGCGTGCATTTAGTTACCGTTAGTGTTCATCACAAACCAAGGCAGACGAGACGACCCAGGAACTTAAATCATCAAATTTAAGGAGTAAAGAGAATATATAATTTATGCTGTATTATACAGTACAGTTTTTGCCGCAGTTTTCTTCACACGATCATTCCCCGGCTTCGCACACTTTTCCAATGATGTTATGATGAATGTATATATGCCAAGTTTAGTTAAGTCGCGTTCCCAATTAGAATGAAGCCAGTTATGGAGTGGAATAACTTCGCGTGGTGTTCATACAGCATCTCTTTGAAATCAGGTGGCCCGAATTGTTGCACGTTTTTGCAAGTGGCCCGAATTGTTGCCCTTGCCTCATACGTGTTTTGTATTAAGGGGAACCCGGCGCTTTGTTCTGGTATGAAATTCATGACAGGTCGCTGAACGTGTTGGCACAGAAGAAAGTTCTTAACTCTCTACTCACTATTTTCTATCAAATTATGGTCAACTTTAAACTTTGACCTTTTCTACCTTTTTCAAAACAAGTCACATGACGTCACCAGGTCCTCTTCCCATTTGGACAGTCTTTCAAAAGTGTTATGGTGGTGGTGGACGGTTCGGGATCCTCACCGTCACTTGGACTCCCCTGCCGCCGCATGACCAGAACGACCCAGGAATTGGGTATAAAATCATGTATCAAAAGGCCAATTCGATTCGATTCGATTCGAAAGGCCAATTCGACTGGCGGATTTATGGAGAAGTTGGTGATCGGGAACCGACATAGAGCGACGATTTCCGTGGGCGATAACGAGGTCTTCCAGCCGTATGAAGTACGGGTTCGAGCGGTCAACAGTGGACCCTTAGCAATAACGCGAAGCAAATTAACTTGAATTCGTGGAAATTAAATCAAAATTAAAATCAATAAAAGTACACAGTTTTCGGATTTTGGTTATGAGTCACTCAACTTACCACTGTAGCCTTATTAAATTATATTGTACGTAGTTTAGAAATAATAAAATTACAAGTTATTTTAATTCACAATAAAACAACCCAATTTCAGTGTTTTAAAATCACCATTTAAATTCAGTTAAACAATAATAAATAAATAAATAAATAATGATAATAATAGTTTGGTGCGATTTTGCTCATGATAATATGTCCTCTTACGCTTTGTGACGAGCCGAAAGAGTTCCCGATGGGTGTGCGGGTGCGAGGCCACGACTTCAACACCGTCGCCGTGGACTGGCGTGGCATCATGACCGAGCCGCAGGAGGAGCCGATTGAGGGCTACAAAGTGCGCTACTGGCGGCAAAGCGAACATGTCAAAGAGGCCAAAGATTTGACGTTACCGCTGGAGTTTTTGGATGGAAATCTCCACACCCTGTTGGGAGGACTGACTCCGGGCGAGTCAAAGAGGCCAAAGATTTGACGCTGGTTCCGACTTATAAGGACCCTCAACGAACTCTTGCATACAGCACATATATGGGGAAGATTTAGCCCCCTAAATGTGATTATAACTAAAGCAGACGAACCGACTCCATACCGGACGGCCAGCTGACCACTCGACCACGCCCAACTACGCCAATTCTCCCGCTCTTCTCAACACGCTGTCATATATTATCACTGGTTTCTGTAGATCATTCTGTCCGTCTCTCATTTATTGTTTTTATTCTGCTTCACGTTGGTCAAAGTACCCTGTCATCCCATCTTTGCCATACGCCAGCCATATCTTTTCAATTTTTTTTATTACTCAGTGGAGTATTGCCGCCTCTTACGGCCGTTTAGCCCTTGGCATTGGTATGCCAACGAGGATATAAAATTTTACTACCTGGCATGACTCACTTCCGCTACCATGTATTCAGTTATAGTACTGTACTGCCGCGTTAGCTTCGCGCAGTAGAAGTAGACCCACCGTAAATTTAGACCTATGGATCCGCGCATGAGCTTACGTACACTACGGGCTAGGATAACGAAGTAATGCTCTTGCAGTGCGCGAAGCTAACGCGGCAGTACAGTACTTTGCAGTACCTGAGCAAGCTAGGAGAAGATGACATGGTAATTGGGATCATTAGATAAAAAATGTCCCCATGTATACAGGAGAGTTGAATGTCAAGACAGGGAGCGAAGAGAAGAGGAAGTCAAATTTTCGTTTTTTCCGTTATAAAGACATGGAAATCGCTTGCTGATTTTCGCTATTTCAGATGTCAAGTTGAAAATCAAATGGTTCAGGGGGGTGGGGGCTTCCGGGTGATCGGAATGATTCAAACTTCCGCTGCATCCCCACTAGAAGATCATTTTTCTTCCTTGTCAAATTGATTTCTTCATTTCAGTTTTTGTTCCTTAACTCAACTGAGGTTGAGCAATGATAATCTAGATCTATTTGGTTTGCCCGACTCGTGAAAAAAAAGGGGGGGAGACATTAATTTCAGCTTTTCCCTCGTGTTTAAGCGTCCACAATGGAGCGCAAAGGGTGTCCAGTATGTCTGAGCCCCGGTTCCGACCGTGGCTTTGTCGTAAAATGTCGTACTACCCCATCTGCTTCATATCCGGGTGGCCAAGAAAACTGGGAAAAAAAGTGGCGTCTGACCCTCGCGTGATTCACACGTCAGCATGAGGTGCGTTCCCGGCCCAACGCGACCTTCGGCATTGATCAAAGATTGATTGGCAATCAGATCGGCGATCGGCATAGGAAGAGGAAATAACGTCATTTCCAGGGAACGTTGAAAGACGTGCCTGTTCGTAGGCCTGCCAGTGGGAACGGGCCTTGTAAAACATTTCATGCTTCATTTAGCATGATTGAACACTTCAAAACTAATGAGAGAAAGCCTTGCAGAATGCCACGTTATCAGCAGCGAATTATGAAAATTCTTTTTGTGGCTGTTTTTGTAGTCTATCAGCACGGTAACGCCTCTTCCACTGCTGCTGAGCTCATCCCAGCAGATCCCAGCCTTGACCCGGAGGAGTATGCTCAATTGCTGCATCAGGCCAATGAAACTGTTCTGGAGGGTGACATATTAGAAATGGCGCTTGACCCATTAAAATCCAATTTCACGGTAGGAGTATTATCACGCCCCTTTTCCTTAGCCTGACTTGAGAAAGAATGGGGATTTGACCTCCCAAGCGGAGTGGGTTTAGCTTCACAATTATCTGCCCATAAATCATGATTTTACATTGGGGTCTCGGGGTCGAAATCACATATGCGGTTTCAAAAAAAAGGAAGAAAAAACTTCCTGCACCATTTTGTGTTATGGCCCGGGGCTTGATTAATTGATTCATTAGCTACGTTTCCGAAGTTTCAATTTTTTTATTCACGTTTGATTCCAAGATTTTTAACACCCATCCACTCCAAATTCGATTTGGAATCGATTGACATCAGCAGAGTCTTTTTTGGATGCCAGCAAGCGGATCTATGGGTAATTTCTGCAACGTCACTCGGAAGCCTAGATTGAAACTAGCCCATAGCTCAGCCCCCTGGAATTCAAAAAATATTCTGCTGATGTCAATCGATTCCAAATCGAATTTGGAGTGGGCGGGTGTCAAATTTTTGGGAATCAAAAATTGAAACTTCGGAAACATAGCTAATAAATCAATCAATCAAGCCCTGGGTCATAACAAAAAGTGGTGCGGGAAGTTTTTTCTTCTTAAAATTTTTTAAAACCGCGGATGTGATTTCGACCCCGAGACCCCAATGTAAAATCATGATATAAGGACAGGTATTTTTAAAAAAAAACTCCGATCGGGAAAAAAACTCCGATCGGGAAGTCAAATCTCAAATCTTTCCCAAGTGAGAGTAAAAATCTTAAAATTCGACACTGTGTGCACGTTTATATCCTCCCTCCCTATTCTACTCCCTATCTTAGGATTCCGGGGCAATTGCAATGAATAGCGCATTCATCAAGGAGACCTATCACTGGCCAGATGGCATTGTACCCTATGTCATCGCGAATGGACCAAGTGAGTGAAGCCGGAGTATTAGACGGTGTGCGATTTGTATCATTCCAACTTAATTCCTACTTCACGCCATTCGTAAATCGTGTCCTAATTCACGGTGTGAGATTGGGCCTGACCCAATCACCTTTCTTCACAAGTTACGCCCCTTTTCGTGAGAGAAGAACGCGATCTTCAATCTTCACTCTCACGAGAACCAAGATCCGTCTATATTTCAATAAATGCGAGAGTGCGTGAAATAAAGCGTGAATGAAGGACAGCGTGAAGTTGTAATTATGTTGGAATGATTCAAAATCACACTCCGTCTATTATACACTAGGTTCGTGTTGGGCTTACCGATGTTTTTTTCTCACGACGAGCAGTTATCCAGCAGAATAAAAGGGCGATTCGTGAAGCGATGGACGAAATTGAAAATGTGACTTGCGTCAAATTTGTTCCAATGTCAACTGACAAGCCTGAACCTGCTTACATCGTTATCGCCGCCCGATGGTACGTAGGTGTGGTTTCAGAAATCGACATATATGCGGAATGTGCCTGATTTTCTCTCCTGTGTTTGTCGTTTTCTAACAGGCTCGATGGCACACAGCTGTAAGCTCATGTACTATATGCAGTATACATATATACCAGGTGCGGGGTTTGGCACAAACTTTGCTTTCTTTTTTTATTCACAAACTTTCGTGAAAAAACTATCAAAAAATAACTATAAATAGAGAAATAAGTCTCCTACCGAAAACGAAAAATAGTTTACTCAGTATCAGAGCCTCTGGCCTTCTCCACCTTGCGAACCCGAGACATTCAGGAATTGATACTGTCCTGAATCATTTGCTGCGAAATCGCCTCCCATTCGTCCTTCAATATCTTGGCCAGTCGTACGAAGCTGGAGATGAGTCCGTGTATTTTGACACGCTCCTTCGGTGGGCTCCACATACAATAATAGAGGGGATTGAGATCGGGGCTGTTGGGCGGAATATCAGCGTTCAGAATGAAGCAGGGCATTTCTTCCTCCAAAAAGGCTTGCACAGTTCCTGCCGCGTGGCACAGTGTTTTGTCCTGATACGAAATCGCCAAATTCGCTTCCAGACCATACAGAGAATGTTCTCCAGCATCGGTTTTAGGCAGCTGTCCTTGTAGGTATGCTGGTTGAGGCTGAACCCAAACTTCAAAACAACGAGAGGAGATCGACCGGAAAAAGAAGTTCTGTTTGATTTGATGTTCCGATCTCGCAGATGAAACCGTACAGTGCTTTCGTCGAGTGGGAGAGCGTCGGCTACAAAACGGAAGGAGTGATGGACTTTTCCGATAGTCAGCATTCGCACCATGCGTCTCACCAATGCCGGGGTTACTTTCCGCATGGACTGCTTCCGCTTTTTCGCCTTCCGCCGCGCCTTTTTAGCATTTTTCGATGCAAAACAATAAATATTACATTTTGAGACCTTTTTCTTTAACAAATCTGCAGTTTGAGGCACCGAAAACCCTCGGGACAGCCAGGACACAATGAGATTTCGGATCTCCTCACTAATCATTTCCCGCTCTCTCAATTGTAAACAAATGAAATTTTCCACTTGTGTGAGTGAGAAAGGGGCCTTTTGTCTCTCCACTGAGTGGTCATTCACTCAAATCGGCCAGCGCCCGTGCGCGCTGATCTACTTTTAATTTTGTGCCAAAATGAACCCCGCACGGGATATATACACACATGCAAGAACCTTGCCCAAACCGAGCTAAGCCATTTAACACGTTCAATGCAAGGCTTTATATACGGACCGAGTTAAACTGCTGAACTCGGTTAGCAAAAAGTTTTTGCATGTGTGTATGTGTGTAGTGACATTTATAGTTTTGGCTCATATGGGATATACGTTGTATTGTATAATAGGTGTGCATCTCACATTGGGCGCCTAGGAATCGGACCACAACTTGTCAGCCTCTCCCCAGGTACGTCTGTACATTTGATGAGCGGTAAAAACAATATCGCACTTCGGACTTTTTTGTGCGACAAAGAACAGTTACTGTATATTTTTCCGAAGTACAATTAAAAACCAGGCTCATGGCCCTCTCTAACTGCTTTTGTCGAAAAGACATCAACGATCCCTTCTGATTAAGCGCTGGTTATTTGCGTCAGACATGGCTCTCAAAATTTCAGTCCGATACATTCGGCCCACATTATCGTCCACGGAATCGCTTTTTTAATTATATAGTTAAAAGCTATTGCTCGCGCTCTGCGCTCGCAAAAGCCACACATTTTGGCTTCGCAAGGCCATGTTGCAATTTTAAATATATTTAGTGTTGTCTTAAGTTTCTTTTTCACTCTATCTGTTTTTTTGTCTCCGTCTCCGGTTCTATCTCTGTGTCTCTTTCTTTATCTTTATCTTTGTCTCTGTCTCTGTCTCTGTCTGTCTCTGTCTCTGTCTCTGTCTCTGTCTTTGACTCTATCTCTGTCTTTGACTCTATCTGAATGACGCTTTCCTGCCTACTGTGTAGAATCAGGCTTAATATTATTTTTCGATTAGCTTCGAAATTGGAAAAGGTTCATCAATCAATCAACTCAGGCCAAACATGGGAATCGAGAAGTTTTGAATGCTTTAAAAGTTCCAGGTTCAAAAGAGAGATTCTAGCACCACCTTGAACTCCTATAACGAGAACTGCTCCTTTCTGAAACATGGCTTTTAAAACTAAAAATCAGTGGGACACTAATATTTCAATCACGGGACGGAAGCCCTATGTCTTAATAATGTCTTAACAATGGTTGAATCAATATTTTACGTCGTCTCCTATAGATTTTCCGTGATTTCAGGTTGCTTTGCCAAAGTGACTATTCAGCATGAGTTGATGCATGCATTGGGTATGTTATGACATCCATTCTATACCGGAGACACCTACCTGTAACTGCACTACCGTATTCGCTTAATTAAGGGTTCGTACACGAGCACACTAGATCGGATCGGGATGATTACGTTGAAATTCTTTCGGAAAACATCAAACCAGGTACGCTTACTATATTGTATGCCATTGGAACAGAGTCGTTTCAAAACATTCATTTCTACATTATACTGGTGTGAAATTATGAACAGGCATGGAAGCGGGGAACTTTCGTAAGCACGACAGCAAAACCGTCACCGCATTTGGACTACCGTACGATTTCGACTCAATCATGCATTACGGGAGCGACTTCATGCAGAAGGACGGCGTATCCGTTGGACCGACAATCCGAGCCAGGCCGAAATATGCAAACCGGCAATTTGGGTCAAAGCAACAGATGAGCGACCTCGACATACGTAAAATTAATTTGCTGTACCAATGCCAAACACAGCTGGAACCGGGTCAGAGCCTTGTGGCGGGCCAGTCGCTATGGTCCCTGCACAAAACGACCGAGCTCAGGATGCAGTCCGATGGAAACCTGGTGCTGTACCGGCAGTGTGACGGCCTTCCGATCTGGTCGTCCTTTACGTACTTTCTCTATAAAGCGGCAATTCCGACTTCAGTGACCATGATGCACAATGGAAACTTGGCCATGTATAGCGCCGGCGTCCATCTGTCTTGGAGTTCCGGGACGAATCGGAGGCGGTTGGCGGGAGCCGCTTTACGGGTTCTCGATGAGGGATCAATGTGTCTGTACAAGGATGGGAAATGCCTGTGGAAGTCGGGCGGAGTGAGTCAGTGCGAGCTGACTCCATCACCGTCGTTCGAAAAGGCTAGAGGTAAACACTCATTGTGCCGTGTACATAGTAAGAGTATGTCGCGTTCCCTTCTTCTCATTACTCCCGAATTGCTGGTATTAATAAAAATATACGATCGCGACAACGAACACTAGAAGTTTGTGACGGTTGGTTCAAAAGACTAACGAGTGGTAGGTGGTATGGGTAGTGTATTCGTTTGTTCACCTGCCTGTCCATTCGCCCATTCGTGCATGAGTACGACCTTTAATTTGCACGAGACCCTGTCCAGCCGCCCGTCCATCCATTGTCCACAATCTAATCTGTTTTTCAGTCTTTCTGTCTGATTGTCCGTCTGTCTGTCAACTTGTCCGACCATTCGTGCCACAGTCCGTCCGTCCGTCGCCCAAAACCCATCCGTTCTTCATCCATAAACTTGCCCAATCGTCCATTCGTTTATTCGTCCGTCCGCCGTTCCATTAGTTCACGAGGGCGTGCGACCGTCCGTTGATCATTCCGTACGAGCACCTCTCCAACCACCCGTCTTTCGGGCATCCATCCGTTCATCTGTTGCCTTTATCAGTTGCAGCTGAGAAATTTTAGCACAGCAAATCCAAATTCATTATTTCTTCTATCTTCCATACCTTGAAAGAGCGGGAAGCGCGGTCATGACAAGTCTTCCTTTTAATGATTACAATCACTTACGCTATATGTTTTGTCGAAAATGACGAGCATTAAATATTGGTTTTGTTGAAAACAGTAATACTTCAGCCTGGGGAAAAGATTGTAAAAGGACAATCATTCCTTTCTGCCGCGCGGACATGCAATCTAACATTCCACACCAATGGGGACCTCGTCCTGACACGGACATGCGACGGTGCGGAGACCTGGTCGATCAAGCACGGTGTGGGACACGCCAGGAATTTTGGATTTGGAGATGCCGCTCGGATCGGCGAATTCGGAATCGGTGCAGATGGCAACCTCAATTTGTATGATGCCAATGGAGAGAAGAGGTGGTTTCAGAACGACATCTGGAACGGAGCGGGAGTGACCCTACGGCTAGCTGACGACTGCCAAGTATGCATTTTTAAAGATGGCAGCTGTCGATGGACAGCCCACGCCTTGGCGTATGAATGTCCCGACACTTCGCGAGGTAAATATATGTGTGAGACACATGAAGTAAGAACTTTAACAGACCGAATTCCCGTATATGTATTTCCGCTTTGTAAAACGAATCACTTTTCTATGAAACACTTTATTTAGATCTACCTATCTTTATATACTTTATGCAGGTATACAACTATTCTAATTATTTCTTCTTATTCCTCCTGTAAAGCTAATTAGATGAACTTGTAGGCGGGTTTCTGTGGTTATTTCATGATTTTCTTAGGCAAATTTATCGAACGGGACATTGACTATACTTGCGGTGATTTCGATCACTTCAACGCCGACAGCGAGGACCTGTGCTTTACTCGCTGCAACGCCATTGAACACTGTAGGGCTGCCGTGTTCACTCCGTCCACGCAGGAATGCTGGTTGAAAACTCATACCAACTGCCACGCCATTATCCCGGGGAATCGAGTCCTGTACCGGAAGGAAAAACTGCCCGGCGGTCATCCCACACTGCAACAGGGCGCCTACTACCCGTGCGGGGATGTGGACGAGTTTGGGGGTGTGGCGTCTAAGGATACATGTTGGCAGAAGTGTGAAGAACTTGAGGAGTGCACCGGAGCGGTGTACTCTCTACCTAAGAAGAAGTGCTGGCTCAAATCGCGTCTGGATAGTCCGAATTGTGGCATTAAAAATAGCAGTGAAGATGGATGGTGGACCTACGTTAAAGGCGCGGTACCTGGTCCGCTTCCCATAATCGAAATTGGGATGGACTACCCTTCTGGAGACGTGGCGAGGTTTGAGGGTGTCCAGACGGAGGAGGAGTGCTGGAGCAAGTGTGACGTCACCGCCAGTGGATGTATCGTCGCGTCCTACGGCGACAAAACATGTTGGCTGAAGTCCCGCAAATATGGCGCTGTGAAAGATGCCAATAGGGTGTCGTATGTCAAATACGCCGGGGATGGACAAGGTGGCAGTTGCCTGTGAAGTAAGGGTAGGATGTGGATACTCGTTCTCTACACGACTACACGCCGACTAAGCCTGCCGTCAAGCACAAGAAGATTTACAAACTGTAGTTTCTTTTATCGCCTAATTCGTTTATCTTGTGTCTCTTTATACAATCTTTACAGAATAATTTTAGTTCCTAAAAAGGTTGGAACCGAAAGCTCAAGATGTGCTTCTAAATTCCATCTCTAGCCTCTACATAGATAGACCGCGCATTAAGGCTTTGTTTTAGTCTGAAATTGATGACAGGTAAAATCTACTGCGCTGATACTTGTATCGATTAGTACATATAGGGGCAGCTCTCCGTTGATGACTAATAATTGAAAAGAAGTGGTCAAAAGAACGTTTAACTGCATGTTTTGTCAACACTTCGGCTACAGGTTTCAGGAAGATATTCATACTAACAGCGATCAATGCCTCAAAGTGACCAATCAAAGAACGGAGTTCCAACGACACTAACACTGTCTTGCCAAAGTTAACGTCACCTGCCTTACCGGATCCATTGCTTTCTTATAGCGCTAATTAACCATTGACAACGTCCGTCCGTCCGTCCGTCATTCCGTCATTCCGTCCGTCCGTCCGTCATTCCGTCATTCCGTCCGTCCGTCCGTCCGTCATTCCGTCAGTCCGTCCGTCCGTCCGTCATTCCGTCAGTCCGTCGGTCCGTCCGTCCATCCGTCCGTCCATCCGTCAGGGGGCCCGCTGCGAATGACGAGGAGTAGAACCTGCACTTCATTTTCATTTCATCCACTTGTACTGACCAGTCGCTCGTTGCCGGTTGGAAGTGGATCCGTACTTAGCTTCTGCACACCGATCATGTCGAAGTACATTATGGCCTCCCGTCTATGCATCTCGCAAATCCATTGAGGATTATCTCGACCGGCAACCCTTTCTTCCCTAAATGTGTCTCATTATCCATTATACTTATCTCATTCAACAGATCCCGGTGATGAGTACTAGTACCTAGATAAAAATACGTTCTCAAACATCGATTTCTATTGTTGTGATTCAAATAAATTAGAACATTTAATGTAAAATCAAAAGCCGCGTTTGAGTCATTTAAAATATCCTTTAAACATATTTAAACGACATCTGTAGCAGGTTGTCTTATTAAGCATCTTGGGAATTCCTTTATGCAAAAGAGTCCCATAACCGACGGAATCGTTGAGCAAAAGTTAAAAGCCAAAAAAGCTTATAATAAAAGACGAGACACGCTGTACAGTGGAATACAGCGCTGAACACTGTCAGTGCACCAATTAGACAGTGTAGGACAAAAAAATATGATACAAAATGGACCTAATTGTACAGTGTACAAGAATAATACAGCAGGTAAGCTTGTAATCTATCCAACCAAACAGAAAAAACTACTTTGGTAGCCAACAAACGCACGCGCCACCGCTGCGGCCGCGCCTCCTCAATGCTGCGTAAATGCATAGATTTGGGACTTCCTTGTCCTTTGCGAACTGTGACGACACTTTGAAGTGACCAAAGAAGCCACGATGTAGTGCCGCGGCGTACCACTCCTCAGCATTTCGGTGAATCTCCCTCTGCAAACACCACCAGACGGATCTTCCCATGGCTGTCCACGATGACACTGGCCACGTCTTTATGCGTCCTATCAAACACGATAATGTCGTTCACCGAATACAGATACTGGCCCACCTGCAAACAATGGAAAACAATAGTGTGAGTCAAGCTGGAGGCGCGACATGACGCGGAAGTCGAGCGGTAAGGAAATCAGTAAAATTTATATCAATAGACCGGAAATTTGTCATGCTCTCGTCAGTCATGGTCATCCGCGAAAACCCCAGTCACCACAGATAAGATTGGCAGTCGTGCACGTAAGTCGACTTGGGACTGGAGCAAAGGTCTGGGGAAAAGGACAGACATACCGACATACAGACAGACAGACAGACAGACAGACAGACAGACAGACAGACAGATAGACAGACAGACAGACAGACAGACAGAATAAACTAAAATGAAACAGCTAAGTAATAACAGAATGAATATTGAAGGCATCGGCTCAGTGTCAACCGACCACAATAAAGCGGAAGTGGCATAAATCTAGTCGGCACTCGGCCGGTGACACAGTTCCAAATTAAGTAATTTAACTTAACAAATGTACAAATAAATTTTGTCTCTCGCAAAGCCAGTGGACAACGGAAATCCGCACGACTACAGTAATTGAAAACACAACGGCCATCGCTAGACTGACCTTCACACCGGCTTTGTGAGCGGGTCCGTCTGGGTCGACCGTCTGGATGTAGCAGGGGGAGGCACCGCGCAGCACGAAGCCGTAACCCACGGCATCGGACTCCACTTGAATCACCTTCCGAACAAAGCCGCTATCTGGTTCCAGCATACGCTCCTTGGCAATGTGCCGCCGTTCAAACGCCGGTCGGAAGGGATTAAGAGTGGACGGGGAGCCGCCGCTGCCGCTGGAAGTGTCACTGAAGAGCGTCGGTGTGGGCGACATCGGTGAAAGGGATCCATTACCTGCCGGGAGAATGAGCAGACTTTTTAGACAGCTCGAAAAGAAACGGAAACGATAACCACAAGAGAGCCTGGCGCCAAATTTAGCAACTACGTAAATATAAACCACTTACCGTGGCTATCAAAACCGGGATAGATTTCATAGGCCGACGCTGTCTTCGGGAGGAACTTGATGTTCTGCATGGATGCTTCCTTCTGCACGTTTGGCAGCAGAAACAGGTCGTGAAGACGCCGCCGATAGTTGAAGTCGAAGGCAAAATTATAGAAATTGTCAGCGACTCGGAACTTGGCCGAAGGGACCCCATCAACTGCGAAAACACAAGCATTATTCCGGATATGAGAATCAAAGAGGGACAAATAGCTACAAAGACAGAAGAGACAGTCAAATCGACAGGCAGATAAACAGACAGATACACACAGACAAACATACATATATACAAACACATAACGTGCAAGCACAACCATGCAGACAGGGCGGCAGGCAGGCAGGCATGCAGACAAGGAGGCAGGCAGGCAGGCAGGGAGGCAGGCAGGGAGGCAGACAGGCAGGCAGACAGGGAGGCAGGCAGGCAGGCAGGAAGATAGACAGACAAAACAAACAGACAAGATCGAACGCTAGTTAAACGATAGTTAAGCCCACGCACGTCACTTACGGCATTTAATCAAACCAGCATCTAGTAGTTGCTGACAACTGACCACCGCTTCATCCAGATTGCGTGACTCATTCTTCCTAATCAGCCACTGGGCAAACTCGGCGCCCTTGAAAGCATCCGCAACAATCTTATCTCCCGCTTGGAACTTTCTCAGGCACGACTGCGGCTCGGAGTGTAGCCTAATATGAGGGTGAGCACACATTAGTATGCAGTCTTCCAGCATGCGCCTAGTAGTTCGGCGAGTCTAGAAGCCGGGGATCGAACTCCGAAGGTCGACAGTGACTCGACCCTCCAAATTTTACAATGGAAAACTCAATCACATTAACAACCATTCCGAGAATTCTTTTCCCGACACTGTGGCCGGTGAACCCGTTGAAGTTCGTACCTATCATGCAGTCGCTGGGCGAAAAAGAACAGCCGAGTGACTTGCGTAACGGGGAAGGTGTTGTCGTCCTGCCGGAAGCGGAAAAAAAGATGCTGGTCCTTGAACAAATGATCATCGGTCACTGCAAGGGCAGATCACTCATTATCATCATCTCCCTTTGAAATGCATCAATTCGCTCAACCGACGAACCGTGGTGAAGGATTCGTGATTTCTGAAGAATGTTCATAAGGAAAACGGCCGCCACCCGGCTGGGCGCTTCATTCTCCTCAATTAACCAGCTTAGGCAATCCGCCGCATCAAAGGAGCAGCTATACACGCGTAAATGATGACGACGATCCCTGCAAACACCAAACACATAAAGCATAACCAAAAAACCCAATTTGTCAATACACAGTCGACATCGTTTGAACGAATCGCAAAGTTCACAATTTCCCTACCGGCTCCTCGAATCTTTCTTTTTCACTTATGAACAACTCACCTAACTAAGTCCGGAGCAAGATGCATGCGATATCTGGAGAAAGAAGAAACCTTAACGAAAACAATCTCACATGGTGGCCAAAAGTGACGGCAGTCGTCATCGGGTCGGAATGCACACAGCAAATCAAGTAAGCAGCAGACACATAAAGTCCATTAGAAAAACCTCATATATATCAATCAACCAAAACAACGCCCTCATAATCTGAAGTTAACGCAGTTTCAATGAACACAATTATAAGGCACATACTAAAACATGTACTGTACTCCTGTACTGTACTCTTCTGTGGTGTAATAGAGAGTTTTCGCAAACGGTATATCTCATGGTATAGCGGTACAGTATAGAAAACTCTTTCTGACCCCGGTTCATTTTTCTATAATGTACGGCTATACCGTGAGATATACCGTTTGCGAAAACTCTCTAATGTTTTGCATCTGCGTTTAAAAAAACAAGCCAAGCAATTTTGGTTCGGCAAAGCAATAGAAATCGGAGAAGCAAACTAAATTGTATGAAAGTAACATTTTTTGAAAACTCGCTAGACAATGATAGTTTATAAAATACGACTCATATTTACTCTGTTGAAAAAAACAACAAATAAATGTTATAGAAACAAAAATAGTAGATTGACATTCAACTATAGTTCAGGCGTTCTTGCCGTCAAACTGTGCGACTATCATGTTTTCTAGTACCAAGTTCAAATTTTTTTAGCTTCTTGCAATCTATTTTACTCCTTCGATTCCTATTGTTTTGTAGAAGCATAATCAATTAGGTTGTTTTTTAAAACGCAACTGCAAAACATTACGTAGAACAGTACAGTACCGTCCAGTACAGTATAGTACCGTCCAATACAGTACATGAGTACAGTACATCAGTACAGTACATGAGTACAGTACATCAGTACAGTACATCAGTACAGTACACGAGTACAGTACACGAGTACAGTACACGAGTACAGTACACGACTACAGTACACGAGTACAGTACACGAGTACAGTACATGAGTACAGTACATGAGTACAGTACACGACTACAGTACAATAGTACAGTACACGTTTTAGTACGTGCCCAATTGTAATAGTCTCGTTGACGTCGAACAATCGTATTATAAATCTAAGTAAGCGTGTATTTACAGATTAAAAAACGAAATTATCCAACTTCATCGGTCGAAGAAGTCACAAAATGTTTTGCAAATCGGACAGACCATCGGTCAACAAGTTCGTATCCCTCAATGAGCCAATCCAGCAAGCAACGACTGTGTAAATCCAACCATCAGCAAAGAATCAATGCAATAGTATAATACAATCATACAATCAATCAATTAATCAGCAACCCGCTACACATTCGTCATACACTTTCCCGTTTTCCACGCTTCCTTCACCCACCTGAGTTGCTCGCCGATCGCCAACAGCTCGAAATCCTCCGCTAAATGTTCGTTATTCATCCTTGCCGATCATATGGTAAATCAAATCAAACGCCACATGAAACTCCACACAGCAGATGGAAGACGCGCTTCTTTTTCAGGTTCAACCAGATGCGCAAATTTTCATTCCAAATTCCAACGTGCCCCAATAAAGAAAAAGCCTTCGCACCTGCAAGGCATAACAATAATAATAATGCATCGTCCACTAATTGAATCGACTCAGCGAAGCGAAGTCAAATGAAATGATGCAACAACCTTTTCTCTTTAAACGTCTGCAGATTAGACGCTAACGAGACTTAACTATCCCTCAAAAAGGGTTTGCCTGCTTTCGATGAATACAAAATACAGACACTAACGAGACCTATCAACGCGAAAGCACGCCAGTCAAACGCGTAGACTGGCCCGCGGGGCACGCGTATTCTTCTCCTTATCTGATCACTTACGACACACTCCGGCCAAGTACAACACACGACTCGGGCTTTTAATAAAAGTCTCAACTCAGCAAAACTACTGAAGGTTTGCCCGAAAACAAACCCAAAAAATAAATCAAGGTTCCTGACCACTGTCCGAGTGATAAAGCCGACTTGATTAGCTGATTGGTTGATTGGCGTACTGTTTGTCCCGTGAAAAATTGCGGCTGTGTCCAATTGGTTTATTCAAGTGGTTGATTGCATGCAACTGCACTGCACATTGAGCGTCTGCGTTCTAAACTAAGGCATTGATTGATGAATTGTTCGCCAGCCATAAACTTGCAAAGAACAACTAATTTATAGCCATCATAACATATTTGCTGCGCTTGTAGTTTGTAGTTAAGCAGTTTAGCAGTTTTTTTAATAGTTTAGAACTAACTTATTGCCGTCCTGTAGGGCAGTCGCAATGTCACGATTTCAATCGAAATATATATCAGTAAACCGCAACTCAGTCCTCAATGCCTAACGACAGATTGATTGATCAACGATCCGATCATATTGTGCGTGCAATTTGAAATCTTACGCAATCGAGCTTTTTCCGCAGCGCGAAGCTTCTCTTTTTTCTCTTCCCTCAATCATTTGCAGCTACCAAAAAAGGGAAACCCTCACCAAAAAACCTATTATCTTAGAGAGTTGCACATTTTAAGCAGAGGATCAGTCTAGAGTCGAGACACGATCTCAAAAGACTCATTGCAGTCGAGACCGGAAAAATATTACTGTATATCCGCGATAGATAGCGACAGTCGTACTGGAATGGAACGTGTGCACGGGCTCTGTGCGCCGTACACACAGCACAAGCGCCGCGTGGCCGATTAAACGTTCCACAGCTCGTACGCTGTCGCTATCTATCGCGGAAATACAGTACATTCACGGTACGATACGGCGTACGATACGGCGTACGGTACGGCGTACGATTCTACGTATGCAATCCCGAAACTCGAAATTGATACTTCTGTTATTGCAAAAAGTCATGTAAAAGATGGTATACATACCGTGTAGGTCGCTCTGCATGCAGGTTAATCTGTGGAGACAGTCTGCGATACAGAGATATAGGCAGAGATGTGATACCTTCGATACGATTGACGATATTGCTGATAGACGTGAAAAAAGCGAGACAATTGGCGACTGTTCCGTACAGTATATAATGAAACTAATTACAGCGAGCCTCCCTGGATATCGGCGTGTCGCACACAATACAAGACACTATAGTGCACACTACACTACGGTACATGTGTAATGCACATACGTGTATCCCAGACCCAGACAAGAAGTGTAGCGATAATCACGAATGCGTGTCGCGTCTACACAGGGGGGCCTTTCTCGAATGACGTCTAGGACTTGACGAGTTTCGAGTATATGTGATGATGCTCAGCGGAAGTGCAACTGGATGGCAGGCAAGAAGGCGAGAGACACCACGAAACAGGAAAGAGGAGAAACGACCAGACCAGACCAGACCAGTTACGCTTCACACACACACACACACACACTGCACACACACTGCACACACAAATAAAACAACACCGGAGTATATACAAGTTTCGAGTGGAAAATGCTTAGACAACACCCAGCAGACCGCCGTCGTCGCGAGCACCAAACTACCACTGTCTGGAAGTGCGCCCGACGACGATGACTCACGCCCGAAATATGCTGTCGAACCCCGCTGCTGCGACGACCGCGACCAGGCATCCAAAAACCATATCGCCGGCAAAAATCACCGCGCAGAAATCACAGAAAACCATATACAAAAGCAGACAGC